>PVIU01005791.1:0-88371 GCA_004026605.1 Ondatra zibethicus
TGGCACTTATACTCGGAGTATGAGCATAGCCAAGTCCTTGTAAAGACTGTGCAGACTTCTGCAATGGCCATTGACTGGGCCAGGCCTTGGACTGAATAATACTTCGGTCTGCTCCAGTATCCACTAGCCCAGAGAACATTTTTCCCTCTATCTCTAAATTTAGAAGGGGTCTTTGATCAAGATCCATAGATAAATACGCAAGATCGACTCCTGAAGAGCCCAAACCTGCATCCTTTCTTTCTTTGTCCTGTGATGGAAAATGATCATGCTGAGAAGGCAAAATTAAAAGCTGTGCTATTCTGTCTCCTGGAGCAATTGAAATAACACCATAAGGAGAATGACAAAGGACCTAAATCGTTCCTATATAATCTGAGTCTATGACTCCAGGGAAGACAATCAGCCCCTTCATAGTGGACGAGGAACTTCCTAAGACAACCCCGACCGTACCCTTTTCCAATGGTCCCGTCATGTCTGTCTCCAAGATTTGTACCCCCATAGCTTGAGTTAATACCATTCCAGAGGTGGCACAAAGGTCCAGCCCCGTGGAGCCTGAAGTGACCCTTCTGGGTTGAGTGTTTGGCTGAGGTTGGGCACAGGTGCTGGTGACTGGTGAGCCCCAAATATTTTTGGGCCCTGGGGACGGGGGCCCTCCATCCCGTTTTTTGAATCCTGGCCTGTATAATTAATATTTTGTGGAATGGGTTGGCCATTGATGTCCTTGATTGACCTGCATTCATTGGCCCAATGTTTCCCCTTTTTACATTTAGGACAAGTTCCTGGCTGTCTTTGGGCAGATTGTTGCCCTTGACCAGTAAGTATCTGGTCGTCCTTAACAGGACAATGTCTCCTGATATGTCCAGGTTGTCCACATTTAAAGCATTCCTTAGACTTGTTCCCTTGAGTCATTTTTGCTGTAGACAGAACAGCAGCAGCCAGGCCTGCATTAGTCAAAGGTCCTCCTATCTCTCGACAGGCTTTAAGCCATGCTTCAATCCCCTGCTCTTTAATGGGTGCAATGGCCCTTTGACATTCCTTTGTACTCTGTTCAAAAATAATTTGCTATACTAAAGGCATAGCTAAATTAATATCTCCAAAAGTCTTTTCAGCTGCCTCAGTCATCCTAGCCACAAAATCAGAGAACGGCTCTGTAGCTCCCTGAGAAATCTTTGTTAGACTCCCTGTCACCTCTCCCTTCTTTGGGAGGGCCTTCCATGATTTGTAAAAAATATTATTAATCTGCTGATAAACTTCCCAAGGGTAGGCCTGTTGATTAAACGTCCATTCCCCCTGGCCTAGGAGCATATCCACATTCCAGTGAGGATGCCCCGTCTGAAAATTGAGCCGTGCTTGGCTCTGTGCCCTGTCAGCGACCAGAGACCTGAATTCCAGGAACTGGCCTGTGCTAAGGCAAGCTCGCGCAATCTCAAACCAGTCAGTAGGTGTCAGCGCGTTACTGCCTAATCTAGCCAGTAAAGTTAATGTCCATTGCGCACCCGTACCGTATGTCCTGACTGCTTCTACTAAATCTTTCAATTGCTTATAAGGCACCGTTTCATAATGCCTATCCAAGGTCTGTGGATTCTCAAAAACTGGGAAAGCAGACGCTAAGCGCGCCCATGTATCCCTTTTAATAAAATGACATCCTCCACCCGCCTGGGAGTAGGAGGGCAGTGCGGAAAGAACAAAGGAGTCTCGAGGCGCCTTCAAGATTCTCCTTTTCCTTACCGCTGAAAAATTATAAGATGGGGGCCTTCGCCTCCCATCTCTCTCTTTCTCATGTTTAGCAGCTGCTTCTTCCAGATCTTCTTCTTCCTGGGAGTCTAACTCCTCCCCAGAAAGATCTAAATTCTGAAACTCATCCAGGACCGGGTATAAAGAGTGAGTCTTTTTTCCTTCTCCTTCCCATCCCTGTCCTTGTGCTGGATCGTAGGAGTCCTTTCCTTCCTCCTTCGGATCCTTCTGTTTGTGATCGTTGCGGTGGTGGCGCAACCAAAAACAACAAAAGGGAACGACAATGACAAGGCCCACAAAAACACCACAGAATACCCAAGGATCAATTTGCAGGTTCAACATATCTGGAGGGGCTTGCCGAAAAACACCACAGAATACCCAAGGATCAATTTGCAGGTTCAACATACCTGGAGGGACTTGCCGACAGGTCACCTCTCCACGTGTCGAGTTCTGAATCCTCTTTCGGCCCTCTCACCTGGTGTCCCCCGGGAGTTCCTTCCCGGGTTTCGGCACCAGTTCTGGCTGACTCCCGACCAGCGGAAAAAACAGCCACACTCAGGATTCTTCTCGGATCACGCTTTATTGGAGAGCCCTTGGTTGAGGAAAGAGCGGGAGGCGAGAGAGAGCGAGGTCTAAAATGGCGGCTGCTTATATAGGGAGATGTGACGCGACTCACGCCTTGATTGGCTGCTATGTGCCCGCTGGCACCAGAGTCCTCGGGATTGGTTAGGGACACCTAGGTTATTGCGCATGCGGGAAGCGCCTGGACGGTCAGTCCGGAAGCATTGCCAAATATGGAATTGTTTACCTCCAAACTGCGAGGATGCAAGCATCATCTTGTAATGGCGTTTGTGCCTATGGCTCCCTGCAAAAGAGGATGCACTTGAAGACACATTCTTGGTCCCTGACACTGTGTCACTTACATACTGACTCAGCCTGGGAATTCCCATCTGAAGAAACAGGGACAAGAACAGCTACTTCACAGGGACTATGCATCACTAAGAAGAGAGGACCATGGTGAAGGGATGCTCCTGCTCTCCTTCCTCATCAAATAAAGGTAACTCCCCCCCCCCCGAGTAGAGTTCTCTTACCTGGTGCTATCTCCCATCATTGAGCCGAGGGCCAAACCCTACTGTAAGCCAGCCCAGAGATTGTGCAGCTGGATTTCAGGCTGGCCATTCCAAAGTCCCAGCATGAACCAATCATCTTTGGTGTTAGTGTCCCCATAAAAAAATCACTCCCTCTGGATCCAAGGTTCGAAACTCGAAGGAGGAATCGGGTCTGGAAGGACACAGTAGGAGAGACTGTGTATGGGACGTGTGGGATTTCAGGGTTGGGAGAAGTGGAACTCTGGGAGATAACATGGGGAGAAAGGGAATGTCAGAGGGCTGGGTCAGGGCTGGAGAGATGGCTCAGTGGTTAAAAACACTGGCTGCTCTTCCAAGGTGCTGGGTTCAATTCCCAACACCCACGTGGCAGCTCACAACTGTCTGTAACTCCAGTTCCAGGGGATCCAATACCCTCACACAGGCATACACACAGGCCAAACATCAGTGCACATACAAATAAAAAGAAGTTTAAGATAAAAGAGGCAGAGTACTTGCTGATTTTGGTGACATCAATGGTTATCACAGTGACAGGCTGTTGTCCTGGGCCATTGCTGAGGTACCTAGCCGGAGGGGCCTGAGCACTCTGTCAGAAAAAGAAAATGAGCTGAGCCAAGATGTTTCAGAGGCAGACAGACACAGCTACCGGGTCAGAAGAGGAGAGGAGGGGGAAAGGCAGAGCTAAAACGTAGCTCATTTAAACACATAGGGGCTGAGAACCCCATCCCGTTCTGCACCTGGTTAGGGACAGTGTGTCTCAGGGCCTGTCCCTGGTGGGTGTGAGGTGGTGGCAGCAGCAGCAGCAATAGCAGAAGCAGCCGTCGATGCAAGGAGGCCGCAGAGTCTCCGTTCTCCATTGATAGCTGCTGTCCACTCTGTAGCTCAAACAATCAGAGGAGAACAAGTGGGGTAGGTAGCCTTGCACACGGGTGGAGGAGAGGTAAAGGTTGCTCCGGAGGAAGAGGGAGGGGCGGGAGGCAGGGACACTGACTGTGAGGACCCTCTGAAGGCAAATGAGGTGAGGGACAGAGTCCCTCCACTGCTATCCCCTGCAGCCAAGAAATCTCAGAGAGAGCACCTCAGCTCTTCTCCTCCCCCATGGTCCAGTAAGGCTCTTCCAAATGCTCCTCCCACAAGGGGAGGCTGCCTAGGCCAACTTGAGATCTGGAAACAGTTCTGCCTGCTTAACTAGCATCCTCTCCCAGGGCTGAAGCTGAGGTGTGGAACCCAGATATCTTGCTGGGTGGCCTTGGGGGACACTCGTCACCTTTGTCTGCGGAGGAACATAAGCCTTCTGTTATGGAACTGCTGTATGGAGATGGAAACAACGCGAGCAGGGGGGCCCAGGATCTGATAGGAACGCCGCTCTCACAGGAAAGCATTGTCTCTCTGTGCTTCAATGGATACTAAGAAGAAATCTGCGTCTAAACCAAGCACTGGGGAGACTGAAGCAGTCGAATCATGACCTCAGAGCCAGTCTAGACTACACAGAGAGACTACTCTAAAAAGTGGTGGGGGTACAGATAGCTCAGTGGGTGAGAACTGCTGCCATGCCTGATGCCTGGAGTCTATGCCACAGGAGCCACAGACGGAAGGAGAGAACTAACTCCTGAAAGCTGTCCTCTGGCCTCCACATACACACGTATGCACATGGGTGCATAGGCACATGAGTTTGAGGCCGGCCTGGTCACCAAAGTAAGTTCTAGGACAACTAGAACTGCATAGTGAGACCTTGTCTCAGAAAACACACACGCACGCGCGCACACACACACACTAAAACACACATGTTTAAAGTAAGGTAGGAGGAAAATAATGAAAAAGCAATAAGTACTTCTAAGGGGCATAGTTGGACATTTGCTTAATCTCATCACTTGGGAGGCAAAGGCAGGTGGATCTCTGCGAGTTTGAAGTCAGCCTGGTCTACATTGCAAGTTCTAGGCCAATCAAGGCTACATAGCTCTGTCTCAAAAAAGAAAAAGAAAAAAACAAAACAAAAAAGGGGGGCATGTAGGCAGCATTAGAGAGATGACTCAGTGGTTAAGAGCATTAGTTGCTCTTCCAGAGGACCTGGCTTCTATTCCCATCACGCACATGGTTGCTCACAACCAACTGTAACTCTAGGTCCACGGGATCTAACACACTCTTTTGGTCTCTGTAGGTACCAGGCATGTAAATGATTCACAGATACACAAGCAGGCAAATACCCATGCACATAAAATAAAGTTTAAAAATTAACAATTATATTTAAAAAGAAAGTTATGCTGGGCGTAGTGGCACATGCCTGCCTTTAATCCCAGCACTTGGAAGGCAGATGTAGGCTGATCTCTGTGAGTTTGAGGCCAACCTGGTCTATAAAGTAAGTTCTAGGACAACCAGAATGACATAGTGAGACCTTGTCAAAGAAAGAAAGAAAGAAAGAAAACTATAAAAAGAACCCAACATCTATCTCAGGTCCTCTGGAAGAGCAGTAATTGCTCTCTCTTAACTGCTGAGCCATCTCTCCAGTCCAGGAAAAAAATAAAAATGGATATGGGTCTAGAAAGATGGCTCAGTGGGTAAGAGCACTGGCTGTTCTTCCAGAGGACCCACACTGACTCCTCAGCACCCTATGGCAGCTCATAGCTGTCTGTAACTCCACTTCCAGGGATCCAACACCTCACACAGACATACATGCGAGAAAAACACCAATGCATAAAATAAGAAATAAATAAATCAAATAAATTTTAAAAAGGCAGTTGGAGAGATGACTCAGCAGTTAAGAGCACCGGTGACCCTTCTCTTGCAGAGGACATAGGCTTGATTCCCATCACCCACATGGCCATTCATAACCATCCATAACTGCAATTCTCAGGAATCCAACATCTTCCTCTAACTTCTGAGGGCACCAGAAACAGACGTGGTGTACATATGTCAAAACACTCAATACCTATATACACAAATACAAACAAAAAACAGATGCAATGAGAGAAAAAAATGTCGACTCTGGCTGAGATTCGGAATTTAACACTGGGCTGAGGAAATGATTCAAGAGATGAAATGCACCGGGAGGTGATGGCACACACCTTTAATCCCAGCACTCTGGAGGCGAGGCAGGCAGATCTCTGTGAGTTCGAGGCCAGCATGGTCTACAGAGCGAGATCCAGGACAAGTTCCAAAGCTACGCAGGGAAACCCTGTCTCAAAAACCAACCAAACAAACAAACAAACAAAATGGAGGTGAAGTTCTTGCTGATCAGCCATGAAGACATGAGTTTGGATTGCCCACCACCACTAACATAATACCTGGACAAGGAGGTACACACCTGGGACCCCAGTGCTGGGGGAAATGGGATGGGTTGCAAAGAAGTGGACCCCTGGAGCTCACTGGCCAGTCAGTCTAGCAGAATAGGTGAGCTCCAGACTCACTGAAGGGACTCTGTCTCGGAAGTGAGGTCAAGAGCAACTGAAGAAGAAAAAACACTGGCTTCCTGCTGTGTACATTCACATGCTCCTATGCCTGCACAAGTGCACATGTAGCACACTCACCAAGTCAAAAGGAAAGAGTTTTGGGGCTGGAGAGATGGCTCAGTTGAGAAGAGCACTGGCTGTCCTTCCAGAGGCCAGACGTTCATTTCCCAGCACCCACATGGCAGCTCACACTGTCTGCAACTCCAGTTCCAGGGTACATAAATTAATTTTTGTTTAATTAAAAAAAAAGGGCTCTTGAATTAAAAAAAGAAAAAAAAAGAGAAAAGAAATAGCTCAAGGCTAAGCTGGATGTGGTGACTCACACCTAGAATGCAGACACTTGGGAGGTTGAGGCAAGAGTTTGAGCTTTGAGTTTGAGGTGAGCCTGCACTACATAAGTCTCAGGCCACTCTGAGTGTAAGAGTGACACTGTCTCAAAACACAACAAAAAAGGTGGATGTTGTGGCACAAGATCGTAGTTCCAGCTGCTACGGGAGAACACGGGATGTGGAGCCCAAAGCATCAAGGGTTTGAGGCTAAATCAGGTATAAGTAACATATGTAACGCCATCACCTGGGAGGTAGAGGCAGGAAAATCAGGAGTCCTAGGTCATTCTTGGCTATACGATGAATATAATGCCAGCCTGGTCTACATACCCAGGAAAAACTCCCACTCCCTGAAAGACCTTATCAGAAATAAAGAAGAATGAAGATTAAGGAAGCTATTATTTTTCTTTTATTTTATTTTGGTTATTTGAGACAGGGTTTATCTGTATAAACAGCTCTGGCTCTCCTGGAACTTGCTTTGTAGACCAGGTTGGCCTCCATCTCACAGAGATCCACCTGCTGGGATTAAAGGCATGCCCCACCCCCACCATCACCCGATTCTGCTACTACTCTTACTTACAGGGATTTGTTATGGGACCTAATGTGGAAAATTTAAAGACTCTATGAGCCATCCCATAGCCACAGGAAGCAAGGGTAGGGTTTGTTCAGCACGTCCGGAGGAACTGGGTTTAATGTCCAGAACCAAAGAAGGGGAGAGGGAGGCAGGGAGGCAGGGAAAGCTGTAAGAGGACAGCTGACACAGGAAACAGCTGAGGGTCTTGCGCTCACGCAGGGCCTGGGACGACTAAGAGTAAAAACTAAAGCAGCTAACTGCTGCACAGTTTAATTAAAGCAGCGCAGAAGAAGGCTTTTAAGTCTGGGGTATGTATGACCTGTGCTGAAACAACAAGCTTTAACCCTTGCCCCTAGCTCTGGCACAGAATCGGAGGGGTGGGGTGGGGTGGAGAAATGGTCTAAAGCGGAAGCTGATTGGTTGGAGGGCGGGAGGCAGAAGAGACCTCCAGGCGGATCGAAAGCTCCCGGCTGAGACTAGCTGAACCCTGCCTGGGAGCTCCTAGCATTTCTTCTGCCCCTCACTCCCAGCTCTTTGAGACCTGAGCTGTAGGCCCTTATTGTGATCCTGCAGAACGGAAGTGGGTATTGTCTTTGCTCTTTGATTTTTGACAAAGAGGATCTGGATGGCTTCCACGCGGATCCGAGAGGCCAGGGAGACAGATTGTGGAGACATTCTGAGGATGATACGGGTGAAGACTGCGGCTAGAAAACGGAGTGCCGTGGGGCTGGGAGCAGAGTGGTCGGAGGGGGAGAGTTAGAAACGGGGCCTGTACCTCTGGACGCTGCTCTCAAGAGTGGCAGGGCCTCCTCCTACCCTAATGTTGTCTTGGTTCTCCGGTTGTAGGAACTGGCCGAGTATGAGAAACTTTCCCATCAGGTGAAGATCAGTGAAGAAGGTGGGGTTTGAAGCTGCGTCCTGAGGCTGGGGTGGAAGCAAAGGATGAACTTTTGTGTGGTAACTACAGGACTGGGCATTGATTCCCGACCTCCTTTCTGCCCCTTTGTCACACACCCCCAACCCCCCAACCTCTACAGCCCTGAGAGCAGATGGCTTTGGAGAGAACCCTTTCTTTCACTGTTTGGTGGCAGAGATTGTTCCAGCATCTGGGGAGCTCCAAGGTAAGGAACCCTCCAGGCATCCTCAGAGTTTTCCCTCGCAGAGGTCTTACCCTTCTCTCTCATTTTCAGGGCCCATTGTGGTGGGCTTCGGGCTATACTACTTCATCTTCAGCACATGGACTGGAAGAAACGTTTATCTGGAAGACGTCTATGTGATGCCACAATATCGGGGTACTACTAGCAGAGGCTAAGGGCAGACACAAAGTACCCATAGACCCACCGAGCAGTCCTCAAGCCCATCCCCTCCCCTGTCCCCTGTATCAGCCTGTGGTTTCCTTTGATACTCCTTCAACTCAAATAATAGTCCCCCCCCCACCCCCCTTTTTCCACTACAGGTCAAGGGATTGGTACCAAAATAATCAAAAAGGTGGCTGAGGTGAGCAAAGGGGTGGGAGTTACAGACTAGTCCCCGCCCCCATAACCAATCGGTCAAACAAACCAAACCACCAAGAATGTATGGGGGCCGAGGTTGAATGAGGAGATAAGAAAGGTTCTTCTTCTTTTGGTATTTCGGGACAGAGTTCTCTGTGTAGTCCTGGCTCTCCTGGAACTTGCTCTTTACACCAAGCTGGCTTCAAACTCAGAGATCTGCTTGCTTCTGCCTTCCAAGTGCTGGGATTAAAAGTGTGTGCAACCATCACCACCACCCGGTAATTCTTCTTTTGTGAACCCAGGGCAGTAAGTAGTGTCTTCTCCTACAGGATGCCCTACATAAGGGGTGCTCCCAGTTCCGCCTGGCAGTTCTGGACTGGAACAAGAAGGCCATTGACTTGTACAAGTCTCTGGGAGCTCAAGATCTGACAGAAGTAGAAGGCTGGCATTTCTTCCGATTTGAACAAGGGGCAGTGAAGGAGTTGGCAGAATGATGATGTCATCCCCTGGGGAGTTCTCTCTACTGCCTCTTATTTGGGAATGCCCTATGAAGTTTTCCTAAAGCTATATTCACAGACACTGACCTAGACAGATACTAATCCAAGGCCTCCTGAGGTACAGAAAGAGTGGGAACAAAGGAGGAGTCTTGTTAAGAATAAAGAATAAAATACTCCGTTTGCCCTGGTGTGGTGTTGGGATTAATGAAAGGACGCGGTGTAGCCACTTTGAAACTCTTCTTCTGTTTTCAGGCTGCTAATATTCCTTTGGTGGGGGCTGGGACAGCCAGGGAGCCAGGAGTACCAGATGCCCCAAGTCTTAGCTCTAGCCTGTGAGTCTAAAAAGAGAACAAGGGACTGGAGAGATGTCTCAGTGGTTAAAAGCCCTGGCTGGTCTTCACAGGACCCAGGTTCAATTCCCAGCACCCACATGGCAGCTCATAACTGTCTGTAAGTCCAGTTACATAGGACGTGGCATCCTCATACAGGCAAACATGTAGGTTAAACGCCAGTACACTTAAAATAAAAGTAAAATTTCAAAGAACAAAAGGCTACATATCAAGCTTGCCAATCATCTTTGGAACCCAAAGGTCTTGTAAGGTCTGAGGAAATGCTGAAGGAAGATCCCAGACTCAAATAGTATGTAACAACAAAGATCATTTATTATACCAGCATGCATGTGGGTTGTTCACCTGTACAAAACGGTGACGACTGTGAGAGAAGTTTCCAGGCTCCTTTTGAGCGTAGTTAGGAATGTTTCAGGGACAGTTAGGTCATCTCAAACATGACAAACAGTTATATCTACTTTTAATTGGCTGAGGTTTTTTTATCTGTAGACATATTTGGGTAAGTGTCAAGGGGGTTGCAGGAACTGTCCTTGAGACCTTGTGGGAAGGACTCAGGCCTTTGATATATTTTTTTTCCATTGCCCCTGAATGCAAGGGTATAGTGGATAATTGGCTCTTTGTTGGGAGAGACCCTGTCTTTCTCAGAGAACTGATATGTAAGTTTGGTTGTGAGAATGGGAGAGTTTAACCCCTTCAGTCAGTCTTTTGGGACTGATGTGCCACCGACTACAGACTGCCTGTTGCTGTCAGCAATTCAAGGGACACTGGGAAGACACAATTGCCTCACCTTAACTAATCAGCCTCAGCTAAGTAGGCATGATGGCAAGGTACTGGGAAGGCTGAAGTAGGAAAATCCCCTGATCCCAGAGTTCAGGACCCACCTGGAAAAGTGAGACCTGTCTCATAAAAAATAAAATTGAAAAAAAAATTTTCATTATTAGTTTGACATTGCCTATACTAAAGTAAAATTAAATAAAACTAAAGGAAATCTTTAAATCTCTGGGAACAATAAAGAAAGCAGGCTATTTTTCTCTCCATTCATGTTCTTTGTTTGTTTTTGGTTTTTCCAGAAAGGCTTTTTCTGTGCAGTCCTAGCTGTCCTGGAACTCACTCTGTAGACCAGGCTGGCTTCAAACTCACAGAGATCCACCTGCCTCTGCTGGGATTAAAGATGTGCACTACCACTGCCTGACAACCTTTGTTCTTTTTAGATAGGGTCTACACTACGTAGCTCTGGTTGGTCTGGAACTTACTATGCAGACCATCAGATTGGCCTAGAACTTACAGAGATTTACTGCCTCTGCCTTGAGAGTGCTGGGACTGAAAGTGTTTATTACCACCCAGTCATTTTTCGTTTTGTTGTTTTGAGATAATCTCTAGTCCAGGCTGGCCTCCAATTCCCTGGGTAGCTAAGAATGACCTGATTTCTGACCCTCTGCCTGTGCTTCTAGAGTGCTGAGATAGCAGGCAAACGCACCATGCCTATATTATGGAAGTGTTCTTGGGGTTGGAATACAGGGCTCATGCGTGTTTGGAAAGCATTCTACCTACCAACTAGGCTACATCTTCCATCCTCGCTTCCTTTTTTATTTTTTTACATTCATTCATATATTTGTGTGTGGAGGCACAAGGATGCCATGGCTCACTCTAGTAGTGCATGAGCATTGCATATGCATGGTGCACAGGCGTGCACACAAGCAAAACACCCATACATGTAATAAATAAGTTTATAAATAAATAAATAAATACTCATCTGGAATGGAGCTGAGACAGAAGATTTGATAATTATTTAAGATTTGGGAAGAAACTCAAGACATTGGTCATCAAAAGAACAAATAATCCAATAAAAAAATGGAGTACAGACCTAAACAGAGAACTCTCAACAGAGGAATCTAAAATGGCTGAAAGACACTTAAGGAAATGCTCAACATCTTTAGTCATCAGAGAAATGCAAATCAAAACAACTCTGAGATTCCATCTTACACCTGTAAGAATGGCCAAGATCAAAAACACTGATGACAACTTATGCTGGAGAGGCTGTGGAGAAAAGGGAACACTTCTGCATTGCTGGTGGGAGTGCAAGCTGGTACAACCCCTTTGGATGTCAGTGTGGCGATTTCTCAGAAAACTAGGAAACAACCTTCCTCAAGACCCAGTAATAACCACTTTTGGGTATATATCCAAAGGATGCTCAATCGTGCCACAAGGACATGTGCTCAACTATGTTCATAGAAGCTTTGTTTGTCATAGCCAGAACCTGGAAACAACCTAAATGCCCCTCGACCAAAGAATCGATAAGGAAAATGTGGTACATTTACACAATGGAGTACTACACAGTAGAAAAAAATAATGACATCTTGACTTTTGCAGGCAAATGGATGGAGCTAGAAAACACCATTTTGAGTGAGGTAACCCAGATACAGAAAGACATGTACTCACTCATAAGTGGTTTTAAACATAAAACAAAGAAAACCAGCCTACAAACCACAATCCCAGAGAACTTAGACAACAATGAGGACCCTAAGAGAGACACACATGGATCTAATCTACATGGGAAGTAGAAAAAGACAAGATCTCCTGAGTAAATTGGGAGCATGGGGACTTTGGGGGAGGATTGAAGGGGAGGGGAGAGGCAGGGAGGGGAGCAGAGAAAAATGTAGAGCTCAATAAAAATCAATAAAAAAAGATTTGGGAAGAGACTGTCTCAAAAAGATTTCAAGGTTACCCTGTTTCAGAAAGAAAAAAAAAAGGTATGGTGGCACAGGACCATAATCCCAGGCAGATCCCGCTGTGGGGTATTTGATCACATTGTCTGAAGATGTCTCTTTTTTATCCCATATGCCTAAGGCACCTATTGATTGGTTTAATAAAGAACTGAATGGCCAATAGGTAGGCAGGAGAGGATAGGTTGGACTTCTGGGCAGAGAAAGGAACTCTGGGAAGAATCTGACGCACTAGAGATTTGCCAGCTAGACTTGGGGTGTGGGGGGAGGTGGGATAGTGGGGGGTGGAATAGTGGGGAGGTTGTGGGGAGGGTGGGATAGTGGGGGGGTGGGATAGTGGGGAAGGTGGGATAGTGGGGAGGGTGTCAGGCATACTGAGAAGAGGTAAAGGTTGTTGGTTTTTGTTTTGTACTCTTTTGGCTCTTTCAGGGGCCCACCACCCAGCTCCCAAATAAATCACAGAGAGGCTCATTCTTGCTTATAAATGCCCGGCCTTAGCTTGGCTTGTTTCTTAACAGCTTTTCTTAAAGTATTCTGTCTACCTCTAGGCTTTTATCTTTATTCTATATAGCTTTCTTTACTTCTTGTTCTGGGGCTTGCTGTGTAACTGGGTGGCTGGCCCCTGGAGTCCCCCTCCTTCTCTTACTCCTAGATCTCGCTCTCCCCAGATTTCTCTTCCTATTTATCCTCTCTGCTTGCCATCCCCGCCTGTCCTTTCTTCGGGCCTTGCTATTGGCCATTAAGCTCTTTATTAGGCCAATCAGATTTTTTTTAAATCCTTTATTTAACCTTATTTTATTATTTATTTACTTATTTATTTAACCTTATTTTATGTGCATTGGTGTGAAGATGTCAGATCCCTTGCAACTGGACAGTTTGTGAGCTGCCATGTGGGTGCTGGGAATTGAACCCCGGTCCTCTGGAAGAGCAGTCAGTGCTCTTAACCACTGAGCCATTTGCCGGTAGTGGTGGTGCACGCCGGTAGGATTTGCTGAAGGAGGCAGAGGCAGGAGGATCACGAGTTCGAGGCCAGCCTGGGCTACAATCAGATATTTTAGACAGGCAAGGTAACACAACTTCACAGAATTAAATGCAACACATCTTTCCATCATTAAATGTTCTACAGCATAAACAAATGTAACACATCTTAATTTAATATTCCACAATGGTAAAGAGCCACATGGCGGAAGGTAGACTAATATAAATGAGTTAATTTAAATCTCAAGAGATAGTTGGGAATAAGCTAAGGCCAAACTTCTGAATTTATAAGTCTCCCATGTCTCTCCATGATAAGTCTCTCCATTTGGGAGCTGGCAGTCCAAAGAAAATCCAACTATTGATCACTGAATTGGAGGCCATCCAGGTCTTCAGAGCAAGTTCCAGGACAGCCAGGGTTCACATGAGAAACCCTGTGTCAAAAAAACAAACAACAAAAACAAGATTTTCAAATGGGCTGTAGCTGCAGCTCAGTGCTGGAGTACTTGCTTAAAATGTGCGAGGCCCTGGATTTAAAAAAAAAAAAAAAAGCCATCTAGCTGGGGCTAGGTAGAGCCCGGCTTTCGGAAAGAGGTAGGTTTGATTTCCAGTCCCCAAACAACACAAGAATGGCAAGAGCAGCAGAAAGCTACCTAAAGGGACTAGAAAGCGGCTCAGCAGCTCAAAGCAGTTATGCTCTTCTGAAAGATCAGGTTGTGGTTCTCAGGAACCACATGGTGGTTTACAACCATATATAGCCCCAGTTCCTGGGGCTCCAACATTTATTTCTCATCTACCTGGGCACCAGGGACACATATGGTGCACATATATATGTTCAGGCAAAATACACATAAAGTTAAATGTATAAGTTCAAATTAACTTAAACAATAGAAATTATCAGGGACCAGCCTCAACAAAAATACCTCTTGCCATGGTAGAGGTGTGGGGATTTAGAAAATATTAGTAAAAAATATGAAGACACGAAAGAAAATAAAACAGAGAAACATATAAGATAGTATCGGGAGGGAATCCCAGTGAGTACTGAAAATTCACCCGTGTTTAATTTCCAACGGCTTTAAATACCCCTGACCCCAAAAAGTAGGAGTAGGATAAAAGACTGCATTAACATGATACAAGGAAATGAACAAACCAATTGAAGGTCGCAGGCTACATTCATAGTTAAACAGTCTGTAGCTAGACTAAAACAAGTCTCACTTAGACCCCAGACCAAAACATTCTGTAGGCAAACCACTCCCTGGGCAGAATCCAGCCTTATCTCCTTAAGGGAACTGGAACTTAGTTGGCTCCTTAGACTTTTGTTTGAAGTAGGAAAGATCTATTAGCCACACCTGTTGAGAGAGCAGAACTCTTTTCTACATCTAGGTAGGACCTTTGTTTGGAGTAGAGGCAATAACCCCTGAAGGAACTAGAGGTAAATTCCAACTCTGACCTTTGACACACGTCAAATAGGCTCACATTTCGGGCCTCCACAAGAAAGCTTACTACCAACCTCAAGCCAGACATAGTGGCTCACATCTGTAATCCCAGAACTCAGGAAGATGAGGCAGGTGCATTGCCATGAGTTAGAGGCCAGCCTGGCTTCCACAGCAAGTTCTAGGTGAGCCTGAGCTACAGATGCAACTCTGTCTTAATAAACAAAAAAAAAAGAGGAGCTAAAGAGAGGTTCAGCAGTTAAGAGTGCTTGCTGCTCTTGCAGAAGACCAAGGTTTGGTTTTCAGCATCTAAATGATGGGTCACAAATAACTATAACTCCTGTTCCAAGTGACAACACCCTCTCCTGACCTCAGAAGGGCACCAGGCATGCATAGATATATGCAGGCAAAACCTTCATATACATAAAATAAATAATCTAAGACAAAACAAACCCTCTAAATCAAGGCAGGCCTGGTGGCACACCTGTGACCACAGTACTGGGGCGCTGAAAGCAAGAATCTCAGGAGTTTAAGGCCAGCCTTGACTTTTTAGTGTTGGGCTGCACAGGCCCTGTTTCCAAAAAAAAAAAAAGTTATAATGCATATCTGTAGTCCTCGGTCCTGAAGCTCCAACTTTCAAGCCAGCCTGAGATACAGCAGATTCTGTAACATAAAAACAAAAACAAGGCCGTGCGGTGGTGGCTTCCCAGCACTTAGGAGGCAGAGGCAGGCGGATCTCTGTGAGTTCGAGACCAGCCTGGTCTACAGAGCTAGTTCCAGGACAGGCTCCAAAGCCACAGAGAAACCCTGTCTCGAAAAACAAAAACAAAAACAAAAAAACCAACCCCCAAAAAACAAACAAACAACAACAACAAAAAATCCCAGCACGCAGGAGGCAGAGCCAGGCAGATCTCTGTGAGTTCAAGGCCAGCCTGGTCTACAGAGCGAGTTCCAGGACAGGCTCCCATAGCTACTGGGAAACCCTTGAAAAAACCAAAACAAACAAAATACATAGACTTCTTTCAGTTTTGAGTTTGGGTCTCATTAAGTTGCCCAGATTGGCCTCAATTTCACTCTATCACTTAGACTCCACAGAATTGTCGTCCCACACATGTACATCGTACACACATACACACAACAACAATAGTAATAAATACATGAAATATAGATGATCTGTCCTCTGGTAGGGCTATTGTTTTTATCTATTTTATTAGTTTATAATCTTGGTGTGCATTAGGCTGGCTTGGAATTTACAAAACTTCTTTCTTTGCTTCACAAATTTTAGAATTACAGAAAAGATTTATCATGCTTAATAGGACATTTTTTATTTTTTGGTTTTGCTAAATAGGGTTTCTCTGCGTAGCTCTGGCTGTCCTGGAATTTTCTCTGTAGATCATGCTGGTCTCAAACGCACAGAGATCAGCTTGTCTCTGTCCCTAGAATGCAGGGATTATAAAGGCAAGTGTCACCACAACCGCCTTAGTTCTAGGTCTTAATAATTCATTTTTGATTTAAAAACTTTCTTGGTTTCCAGGGCAGCCAGGACTGTGTAGAGGGACCGGCCCTGTCTCAGGAAACCAAAATAAAACGAAAATTTTCTTGGGCTGAGAATATAGCATAGTTTGTTGAGGGCTTACCTAGTATGCACAGAATCCTCCTCTTCATCCCTAGCATCACATAAAATAGGTGTGTTTGTACAAGCCTATATTTGGAGGTGAAGTCAGAAAAATTAGAAGTTTAAGGTTGGATAGAGAATTCAGAGCCATCTTTCATGCTATTCTGTTTCTCAAAAACAAAAACGTTTAGGGCCATTCTTGGCTACATAGCAATTTAAGGCCAGCCTGTGATATAAGAAACCTTTCTCTCTCTCTCTCAGTCTGGGCTATAAGAAACCTAAGAACCACCCCCCCATCTCCCTCTCTCTCACACACACATACACACACTATTTCTTTGTTATATCTTTTATTTATTATTATTTTTGAATAATTTGTGGTTTTGGGGGTTTTTTTTTGGTTTTTTGAGACAGGGTTTCTCTGTAGCTTTGGAGCCTGTCCTGGAACTAGCTCTTGTAGACCAAGCTGGCCTTGAACTCACAGAGCTCTGCCTCCCTCTAAAGGCGTGCACCACTACCGCCCGGCATATTTTAAGTTTTATTTTGTGTATATTGGGTGTTTTGCCTGCATGTATGTCTATGTGAGGTGTCAGAATCCCTGGAACTGGAGTTACAGACAAGTTGTGAGCTGCCGTGTGGGTGCTGGGAATTGAACCCGGGCCCTCTGGAAGAGCAGCCAGTGCTCTTAACTGCAGAGCCATCTCTCCAGCAGCCCTCTTTGTTATATCTTACTAAAGTCTACAGGATTTCTTTATTTTCAGTATAACATTCCATTTTACTGCATTTATTAATTTTAATTTATTTACCTACTGTGCTATGGATCAAACCCTAAGGCCTTATATAAACATGTACAAGTCTATATCTCAGTTCCTTTTTTATTTAGTCTTTTTATTTCTATTTATTTATTTTTGAGATAAGGTTTCTCTATATAGCCTTGGCTATCCTTGAACACATAGAGATCCACCTGCCTCTGTCTCCCGAGTGAGTGCTGGGATTAAAGACTTGTGCCAACAATGCTCGGCTGATATTTTTTATTTTTATTTATTTATTTATTTTTAAATATTTATTTATTATGTATACAATATTCTGTCTGTGTGTATATGCCTGTAGGCCAGAAGAGGGCACCAGACCCCATTACAGATGGTTGTGAGCCACCATGTGGTTGCTGGGAATTGAACTCAGGACCTTTGGAAGAGCAGGCAATGCTCTTAACCTCTGAGCTCTTTCTCCAGCCCCGATACTTTTTATTTTTACTTAAATAAATTATTGTTATATGTGTGGGTAAATAGGAGTGATATCATATGTGTGATGGTCAGAAGACAACTTGTGGGAAGTGGGTATCTCCTTGTATCTTGTGTTATGGGTCCAGGAACTGAACCCCAGGCTAGGCATGTTTTTTCTTTTTTTTTTTTCACTCCATGACAGTTTTTCCTGTTTTGAATTTCCTTAGCATTTATGTATCAGATCATAATGCATTTTCTTTTCATTTTATTTATTTATTGAGATAGGGTTTCTCTGTGTAGCCCTGACTGTCCTGGAACTAGCCCTTGTAGACCAGGCTGGCCTTGAACTCAGAGATCCGCCTGCCTCTGCCTCCCAAGTGCTGGAATTAAAGACGTGCGCCACCACCGCCTGGCTTGCATTTTCTTTTCGATCCGGCCTTGAATTTATTATAATATCAGAACCAATTTAGGGCAAGCATGACAATGACATGCATACATGCATGTCAGGAATTCAAGGTCATTCCTCAACTACTTAGGGAGTTCGTAGTCAACCTAGGATATGAGAGACCCTGTATCGCAAAACTTAAAAAAAAAAAAAATCTACTCTAGCCAAGAACCGTGACTCTTTAATCTCCTAAAGATGCAGAGCGTCAACACATGCGCACCGATACCAAAGCCCAGCGCCTGCGCACGGGGCACTTTTTGCCTTTCGGCTCCCCCACAGCCCTCTACGCCCCCCACCACACACACACTTTGGAGTGTGCGCACCAAGAAAGACAAAGGTGGTGAAAGTGACCAAGCAGTCATTCCAGCGCATGCCCATCCCTAAATTGTCCTGGCTGTGCGGGGCTCACTTTGTGGAGGCGGAAGTCCAATCCGCTGGAGCGAGCGCGGCCCCTCCCTTCCCTTGATTGGTTTGCTTCCAGTGTTGTGGGGCGGGGAAAGGAAGGGGTGGTGAGGACCGAGCGGTCGTCTCCTTCTGCGCAGGCGCAGAGGGGCGACCAGGAGGGGGCGTGAGAGAGGGGAAGAGAATGTGGAAGCCCTGACGCGCTGGCGAGCCCGAGCTGGGTCGCTAGCCTGGACGCCTGCGCCTTGGCCCTCGGGCTCCGCGCGCGGCGGGCGGGTGCCCTGTGCGCCTGCGCAGTAGGCGGCGGCGGCAGGGGGAGGTGGAGGCCGTGGAGCGGCAGCGGCAGCAGCGGGTCCCGGGACTGAGGCAGCAGCGGGGGCGCCGGCGGGCGGAAGCTGAGGTGACGAAGGCGGCGGCGGCGGCGGCGGCGGCCGTTTCTCTCACGGTGGCGGAGACCAAGGCGGCGGCGGACGGGGAGCGGCCCGGCCCCGGCCCCCTGCTCGTCGGCTGTAGCAGGGCCGCCGTGGGGCCGGCCCGGCTCCCGCCCCCCGCGGCTCCCCCTCCGGCTCCTCCTCCTGGGAGACGCCGGGGGCCCGGCCCGGCCCGCACTCAGAGCTCCGCTTCAGCCGCTGCCGGGGCAGTCGGAGGTGGCGGCGGCGCCATGGGCGGCCTGGCCTCTGGGGGGGATGTGGAGCCGGGACTGCCCGTCGAGGTGCGGGGCTCCAACGGGGCCTTCTACAAGGTGAGACGGCGCGTCGACCCGGGACACCCTCCCTAGCCCCCTCCCCCGGCCGAGGCCGTTACGAGTGGAGCGGGATCGAGTTTCTGGAGCTCGGTCCTGACCCTTAGAACCTTCGACTCACGCTCCCACTCGAAAGCCTTCCGGGGAGACCGTGGGAGTTAACCCTCGTGCTTTCTCTTCGAGCCCGCGGGTACACCTGCTTTTATCCTCAGCTGGAAGCGTGACCATCAGGTCATTACTGCGCGTGGCTGGGCGCTCCCGCTCCCTCCGGAGAAACCCCTTCACCCAGCTTCTAATTGACTTTTCTTGTTTCCTAGTGGAGGAGATACTTCAGCTCCTAATCGCATCCTCTACGGCCAAAGCACATGGGAGAGTCTCTTTCTTTTCCTGCACGACCCCCTTGGGAAGGGCCACTGTCCCATATTCGATCTTCGGTCTTCGGGGAGGCTTCTGCCTACTGGCTCTAGACCATTTATTCAACTTTCATCTTGCATTCTTGTCCCCGGTCTAAGAAGAAATGATCAAAACGCATTTGTGTTATTTAGCATCTTTGGCCTCCGGTCTTATCAGCCATGGAAGTGGGTTTGTTGGGCAAGTCTGTCACCCCACCACACCTTTGTCCCCAAACCAGCCTACCTAGGTTTGGATTTGTACTTACCTCTTTGACTCCAGATACAGTTAGGCCATTCCTTTATCTTCTTAAGTTTAAGCTTCATTAAAAGGTGTCTTACCAAGATTATATTCTTACTCTGACAGATTTCTACTTGTTGACAGTCTTTCTGGAAAGAGAAGGTACCTTCTAGAGTGGCTCATTTCAGCTTTTCTTTGCCCAAGATTTGATTTCTTTGACCTGTTTTGGGGGTGGGGTTGGAAGAGGACCTTGATATATAGCTCACACTATTTAGCCCAAGCTAAACTTGACATCTTCTGTACTCCTACCTCAGCCTTCCAAGTTCTGGGACTACAGACGTGCGCCACCATCCCAGACCAGACCTTTTGTTTTTCTTTCTATCCATACATCCATCCCACCTTCTGTATCTATACTGAGTCTATTCTGGATTCCCTGTCCCCCAATTTAGATTAAAGACGGACTCTTCTTGACCCCCCAAGTATTTTTCTTAATCTGAGAGGTGAAATTCTGAACCTCTTTTGACCACCCCCCCCCCAAAGACAGGTATGCCCTGTAAACCAGGCTGGCCTCTACCTCCACCACCACCACCCGGCCGCCTTTTGACTTTTTTGGGGGTGGAATTGTCCCAGAAACTTTTGGTTCCTCCCTTACTCTTTTCACTCTGGAGAGAAAGGAATTTTCATAGCATCTAATAAGTTAGAGGAGCCGCCTTTACTTCATGTCTCCTCAGGTCCTACTCCAGTAGACCTTTCCGCTTTCTCATGCCCTTGGAAATCTCTCTGACTGCTGTGAAACTGTATCTTTTTGTAGCTGAAAAGGCCTTGTGCTTGCCCTTGTAGATGGCTTCTGCCCCACTTCAGCTGATAAGTTTGATTTTACTCTGTGAATGCCATACCATTTCTGCCTGCCTTTTCTTGGGGCTGGAGAGATGGCTCAGTGGTTAAGAGCTCCGACTGATCAGGTTCTTTATCCAGTGCCTATGGGTGTACATATCTGTAGTCTTAGCTTATCCTCTCAATTAAGTCTTGGACTTTTTGCCTTGCTATTTCTGTATTCCTGTGTCATCCTCACGGATGTTCACCTATTCTGTGTATAGCTGAAGAAGG
Organism: Ondatra zibethicus; assembly: GCA_004026605.1. Classification (NCBI taxonomy): domain Eukaryota; kingdom Metazoa; phylum Chordata; class Mammalia; order Rodentia; family Cricetidae; genus Ondatra; species Ondatra zibethicus. Next base: position 20,813 of record PVIU01005791.1, read on the forward strand.
CTCCTAGCTGATTCTGACCCTGTCACCTTTCTAACTCTTAGTACTTTTTTTTTTCTGACTGGCACAATATCTTTGTAACATTTCTGTTTTCTGTGGCAAAAGTCTCTTAATTCCTTTTGGGGGTTCTCATTGGACACATTTATGTGTTTGTTTGTTGTGGTGGGTTTTTTTTTTGTTTGTTTTTTGTTTTTAAGGCAGGGTTTCTCTGTGTAGCCCTGGCTGTCCTGGAACTCTCTGTAGACCAGGCTGACCTCAAACTCACCTGCCTCTGCTTCCCGAGTGCTGGGATTAAAGGTGTGTCTTCCTTAGGCTGGGTATGGTGGGGTGGTACATGCCTCTAATCCTAGTACTTGGAAGGCTGAAGTATGATGGTCCAAGTTTAAAATGAGTGTGGGAAATGAGATCAAGTCTCAAAACAACAACAAAAATATCCTTCTTCATAAACTGTTCTTTTTTTCCTGGAGACATCTTAGCCTTCAGATAGCCTTATTCCTCCTCACCTCCAAATTTTTACTTTCAAGAAAAGTGACTTTTTTTTTCCTTGTTTGTTTTTTGGAGATAGGCCCTGGTTGTCCTGTTACTTGCTCTGTAGACCAGGCTGGGAGGGGTCTGGGATTAAAGGCCTCCACAACCACGCCCATTTAGAAAGTGATTCTTAAATTGAGTGTAAGATCAAGATAAGATACTTTTGTTCTAGGAAGCTTGGGAGCCAGGCACAGCTGGGAAAGATGAGTGCTCAGTTCAGATTAACTGAAGTGGTTGGGAAGGAATATATTTTCTGTTACACAAGAATATCCAACAGAAAGTCCTTTTTACTTATGGATCTTACATAGCAGTGATAGATTTGAGTGAAGCAGGGACAGGCTTCTCTGATACAGAGTTAGCAGTTGAATAAAATCCTGTTATTCCAGCCATTTCAGCACTTTTTGCTCCATGACTGAGTTAAAACACTTCCCTACAATTGGACTCATCTTTCTTAAACTCAGTGTAATGTAGTTGCTTATCTGTTCCAACCTTGTTGATTGATATTCATGACTCAGCAGACTTGGGTGTGAGTGAAGGAGTCCTGTCTTGTCTTAGATCTCTAAATTTAGGGAGACCCCCTTTTCTCAAAACTGTGTTTTATTTTGATTTGTCCAGGGCAGATACCAGGTGTCAGATCCAAATTATTTTAGGTCTATCCTATCAAGCTTTCCTTTTTTGTTTTAAGGTGAGGTTTAGATGGTTCAGGCTAGCTTTTAGCTGAGGATGACCTTGAATTCCTGGTCTTAGTGCCTCCACTTCCCAAGTGCTGGGATTGAGACACACCACCAACCCCAGCTTCATAATGTTTTGTTTTTGCTGTTGTTTTGTTTCTGTTTTTCAAGATGGGGTTTCTCTGTATAGCTCTGACTGTCCTGTCCTGGAACTTGTTCTGTAGACCAGGCTGGCCTCGAACTCAGGGACCCACCTGTCTGCCTCTCCAGTGCTGGCTTTAAAGACATGTACCACCACCAACCGGCCAGCATTCTTTTCTAATGGGACATTATCAACTTCAAAACAAGTTTTTTGCCTTGACTCTTTTTCTCCTAGAATTCCTTTTCTTCTGAGGGGTGAAGATGGAGACTAATTTCATATCTTCCTATTTAAAAGCAAACTGCAGTATCTAGGAACTTAAGAGCTTTCTTCATTCACCTGACAGTTCTAAGCCCAGAAAGCTAATCCAGGAAATGCTACAGCCCTTGACTCAGATCATCTGGATCTAGAAGGTTTACAACAGAATTTATGCGCTCTCTTATTTCCCCAGTGGCATAGACCAAACAGAACTTTGGAGTTCCTTTTCCATCACAGTTGTCCTCCAAAGAAAACCTTGTATCTGAAGTAAATGGGTAGAATTAAGAGGCAGAAGTAGAATTGGAGTATGATGTTGGGAAGAGAGTTGAAGGGTTGATGGAAAGTAGTTGAAGGGGAAAAGATGGTGGAGGTATATGGTAAGTGGCATTGGGTTACACTGCAAAAGAAGGATGATTCTAGTTTGAACTTAGCATTTCTGCCTTGGAAGTCACCATTTGTTGAAAAAAAAAGGTTAATATTGCTTTATGGGCTAATTCAACATAGTAGAAAATTAAAGCTTTAGACATAGCCTTTATGAATGAATATATCTAGGAATGAGAATCTTTTTCAGAGGCAGTCAAGTGATTATGACTTTTCTCCTTCCTTTTTCTCCTTTAAATGTTTTTGATAAATGATAAGTATTATGATAATCTACTAAGACTTTGAGCCTCTCCCACTCTCAGGAGTTCTTTGTCTGTCTGTTTGTCTGTATATCTATCCATCTATCTATCTATGGTAAGAAACTCTATATAGCCGTGTTTGGCAGTTGGAACTCATTGTATAGATTAGGCTGGCCTGGAACTCAGATCTGCCTGCCTCTGCCTTCTTAGTGCTGGGAAGTGTATGCCACCAAGCCTGGCTTCTCTGTCTCACTTTTCCTTAATAAATCTACATTCACCCTAGGGGGAAAAATTCTTAGAGATTGACATTTGGATAAAGAGTTTGATAAAATGTTAGGCTTGGTGATGTGTCCCTGTAATCCTACAACTTGGGAGGTAGAGACTGGAGGTCAGAAATTGATGGTCATCCTCACCTACATAGTAAATTCTGCATGAGATTCTGTCACAGACAAGCTAAAGAACCCAAAAGGAAGCAGGATGCAGGCAAGTCCTGACAAGTGGAAGTGGTTTGGCAGAGTTACTTTGTAGAGACTAGCAGGAATAGGCATTGGTTCTGAATGAAAAGAAGATAAACATCTCTGAAGACTTGTATTTAAAGTGTGCTAAGGAATAGTATGCTAAGGACCGACTGTCCACACGTGGACAGTAGTAAGGCTCTAAGGAAGACTGTCTCAAAAAGCAAAAGGGAAGAAAGGATGAAAAGTAGCATGGGACTAGAGAGATGGCTTATGGGGTTATAGCACTTGCTGGGTTTTAGAGGACTGGGGTTCAATTCCAAGCATCCATACAGTTCATAATTCTAGCTCCAGGGTATCTGACACCCTCTTCTGCTCTCTCATGGAACCAGGGACACATTTGGTGCACATATATGCCTTCAAGCCTAACACACATAAGTAAATTTTACTTTGTTTTGTTGTTTTTTGAGACGGGTTTTTCTGTGTGGCCTTGGCTATCCCAGAACTTGGCTCTGTAGACCAGGGTGGCCTAGAACTCAGAGATCATCTTGCCTCTGCCTCTCGAGGGCTGAAATTAAAGGCTTGTGCCACTACTGCCTATCATGAATAAGTAAATCTTTAGAGAAAAATAAAAGTAGTAAGGTTGGGAAGATGGCTCAGTGCTTGCTCAGAACCTGAGTTTGGATCCCAGGAACCAACATAAGTAGCTTGTAGCAACAAAACTCTGATCTTAGCACTAACAGACAGAGACAGGAGGGGCCCAGGGGGCTTGTTGATCAGTCCAAGTTCAGTGATGGATTCTATCTCAAAAATTGTGGTGGAGGGACATAGAGCTGTTTCTGGTTTTCACATACATATACATACCACACAAACCTGGACATGTTAGTATATGCCTATAATCCCAGAACATGAGAGATGGAGGCAGGTAGATTTATCTGAGTTCAAGGCCACTTAACAGCCTGGTATACATAATAGGTTCCAGTTTATCTAGGGCTGGATAGTGAGACTGTTCCCACAAAAGCCGAAGTAGGTTCTATCTGGTGGAAAATCCAAGTTTAGATTTTTTTCCATTATAAAGAAAGAGCAATACATAAGTAGTGGTTGATTGGTTCTGTGTGGAGGGAGCTATATATTCTCTAGAGCATTATTGGTATATTTTCTCCTAAGCTCTGCCACTATCCAAGTTACTATGCTAAGAGTTGGTCCTTGAATATTGTTAGCCTTTTGAAGCACCTGCCTTTCTTACTGATTTTGATGTTGACGATTGAATTCAGGGCCTTGTATACAAGGTTCCCATGTGTACCCCTGGCTGTCCTGGAACTCACTCTGTAGACCAGCTTTGAGTTGGCCTGGAACTCAAAGATCCTCCTGCCTTTGTCTCTTGAGGGCTGGGATTAAAGGTATGTGCCACCACTCAGTAGCAACTAATTTTTTTTAATTTTATTTTTATATCATTTGTTTAAGACAGTGTTTTATTATGTATTTCTTGGTGGTCTGGAACTTTTTATGTAAACCAGACTGACCTGGAACTTAAAAAGATCCACCTGCTTCTACTTTTCAAATCCCGGAACTAAAGAAGCTGGGCACCACTGTGCTCGGCCTGTGTATGGGTACTTTATCAGCCTATGAATATATGTACTACTTGTATGCCTGGTGCCCACAGGTGCCTCTGCCAAGGAAGGCCCTAAAATCTGCTGTTTCTGCCCACTTGAGTGCTGGATTATATGAGTACTCCTCCATGCCTGGCTTATGATACATTAAATTTTTTTTTTTTTTTTTTTTTTTTTTTTTTTTAGGACTAGAGAGACAGCTCAGCAGTTAAAAGCACTTGCCTCTTCCAGAGGACCAGAGTTCAATTCCAGCACCTACCTCAGGGATCTCACAGCTATATAACTGCAGCTCCAGAGTACCCAACACTTCTGACCTCCTTGAGCACCTGCACTCAATATTCACATACCCACAAGCAGACCCACACACCTACATACATAATGAGAAATAATAAAAGATAAATACTTTTAATTTTTTTTTTTTTTTTTTTTTTTGCTTTTCGAGACAGGGTTTCTCTGTAGCTTTGGAGCCTTTCCTGGAACTAGCTCTTGTAGATCAGGCTGGCCTTGAACTCACAAAGAGATCCACCTGCCTCTGCCTCCCAAGTGCTGGGATTAAAGGTGTGCGCCACCACCGCCCAGCTTCTTTAGATTTTTTGAGGCAGGATCTCACTAGGTAGTCTTGGCTGTAACTCCCAGAATTTCCCATGCAGACCAGGCTGGTCTAGAACTCACAGAAATCCACCTGCCTCTGCCTCCCTAGTGTTGGGATTAAAGGCGTGCGCCACCACCTCCTGGCTAAAATTATTTTTTAAAAAATCTATGTATATCAGTGTTTATCTGCATGTGTACCATCATGTGTACCTGCCGCCTGCACAGACCAGAACAAGGTCAGGTCCTCTGGGATTGGGAGTCAGAGGTGGCTATGAGTTAGTCACCCATGTTGGTGCTAGGATGTGAGCCTGGGTCTTCTGCAAGAGTAACAAGTGGTCTTAACTGCTGAGCCAGTTCTCCAGCCTCCATTTAATTTTTGAGGTAAATTGTGTGTATGATAATGAGGCTATCAAAGTCCATCTTTTGTCTGTGGCTATTCAGTTTTTCCAGCACCAGTTTTTGAAAAGCACTCTGCTTTCTCTGAACCCTTTTTTCACTTTTATCAAAAATCAGGAAGTAGAAAGTAATATATAACTGAAAGCACTTTGGGGGCTGGGGTGTAGTGCAGCTGATAGTGCACACACAAAGGACTCCTAGCACCAAATAAACTGGGTATGGTGGTGCATAGCTGTAATCCCAGCACTTGGGAGGTGGAGACAGGACGATCAGAAGTGAAAGGCTCTGCTACATATGAGTTTGAGGCCAGCCTGGGCTGCTGACTCTAAAATAAAATCTGTTACATACCAAAATACAAAATAAAAAGTGTGGGGCTGGGAGATGGTTCAGTGGGTAATACCCGAGTTTGATCCCAGGACCCACATGGTAGAAGAGAATAAACTTCAATAGTTTGTTCTTTGACCTCCCTATAGATGTAGCAAAAGCATGCATGTGTTCACACACACACTTACACACATATACAATGTGTAATTTAAAACACAAAATTTCTAGAAGACATAGAAGAAAACCTTAGTGGATTTAGATTCCAGAAGTTTCTTAGATGTGAAACCAGAAGACAATTCATAAAAAATAATGAATTGTACTTTGTCAAAACTAAAAATCTTTGTGTGAAAAATAGGGAGAGAAGATAAGAACTGAGGCTGAAGAAGCCCTTATTTCATGATTCCTTTTGCCGTGATCTCAAGGTTGGAGTCTTGTACATACTTTATTTTTAGGTTCAGTAGTTATTTTTGCCTTCAGAACTATGACATCTTAGTTTTTTCTTCTGTAAACTGTGCTTTATTATTTTGAACTTCTCCAGTGTTCCAGTTATTCTCCAAGGACTTGGGCATCTGGGTACTAAATTCGCCAGCCCTGGTGTTCTCTAGGTGTTCTAGTCCAGCCGTACACTGTCTTGTGGGATATTTGTAGCTTTGCTGAAAGTTGATGGTATTTTAATTGAACTCTAGCAGGCTGCTTAGCACACCGAGAGGCAGATAGCGAGGCAACTGGTATCCTGAGTAGGCCACCTGTTGGGCTGGTCTGGTGCAGGTTCTATTTTGTTTTTACCCATGTTATTTCTAGATTTTGTCAGTATGGTTTCCTTTCTCTCACTGTTTATATTTTCCTACATATCTTCCTGGTTGTGTTTAGATTGTTCACACCCCCTGCTAAACCTCTTAATTTTAAAGGTTTCTGATTTCTCTTCCTGATGGCTAAGATGATCATTAAATGCATTTTCATTTATGTGTTTTACATTTTTTTCCTAGGGCTTTGTGAAGGATGTCCATGAAGACTCTGTCACCATCTTCTTTGAAAACAAGTAAGACCTTAGGAATAGACAAGCATAGTAGGTCCTAAAAGGACAGCAGAAAAGTGGGGCCTGCTGAGGCCTGCAATAGGTGGCAGGGAACTGAGAGTTTGGATGAGAATTCCAGGAAAGAAAAGGGCAGATAGCTTGGTGCAAGTTGTAGGCATTTGACAGTTAGTGGTAAAGAATAAAAGACCAGTGTAGAACAGAGCCTGTTGTTTTGACTCTTTTTTGTTTTGGTTTGGTTTGGTTTTTCGAGACAGGGTTTCTCTGTAGCTTTGGAGTTGTCCTGGAACTAGCTCTGTAGACCAGGCTGGTCTCGAACTCACAGAGATCCACCTGCCTCTGCGTCCTGAGTGCTGGGATTAAAGGCGTGCACCACCACCGCCTGGCTGTTTGGACTTTTTAACTACCAGAAAGGATAAAGTGTTCTTGGCCAGGGAGGAACTCCCTTGTGAAGAAGTGGACAATTACATCAATCTGAATAGCTTTCATGTCACTGTCTTGTAGCTGGCAAAGTGAGAGACAGATTCCTTTTGGAGATGTCCGACTACCACCTCCAGCTGATTATAATAAGGAGATCACAGAAGGAGATGAAGTCGAGGTAAGGCCTGTGAAGTCCACCATCTCAGTTTGCTCTTTTTGCCCTTAGGGTTCTGTTGTTTTATGTTTTCAAGACAGGGTTTCTCTGGCTGTCCTGGAACTTGCTTTGTAGATCAGGTAGTCTCAAACTCACAGATACACCTGCCTCTGCCTCCTGAGTGCTGGGATCAAAGGTATGCATCACCATAGCCCAGCTGGATTCTGGGTTTTTAACTTACTGATTTTGTTCCTTCCTCATCTGAACCACCACATCTAGCCATGTAGCTGGTGAAGTAAATGCATCGGTGCCTTTCTGTCATGGGTGCTATCTGAGGGTGCACCAGGTTAAAGGGGCCACTCTTTCATGTGTGACAAATCCACTTGAAGTCTGTGTATGTGTGTGTGAGAGAGAGTGAGTGAGACTTAACCCAGGACCTTGGGCATATTTTGTGGGAGGTACGTGTATGCGCAGGCATACCTCTGTGCTCACAGTGGTGTTCAGGACAGCCATGAGCTCTGGGACTTGAACTCGGGTTATATAGCTTGGAGAGCTCTTGTCCACTGTGCAAGTTCAGCTTTCTCCAATTCTTCTGTTTCTGTTTTTTTTTTTGTTTTGTTTTTTGTTTTTGTTGTTTTTTTTTTTTTTTGAGAGAGAGGGAGGGAAGTTTCTCTGCATAGCCTTGGGTGTCCTGGAACTAACTCTGCAGACCAGGCTGGGCCTCAAACTCACAGCTCTGCCTGTCCCTGCCTCCCAAGTGTTGGGATAAAGGTGTGCATCACCATACCCAGCTGGCTTTCTCTAATTTGATGTTTTTGAATAGTCTTCAATGCTGTGTCTCTATTTCTAACTTTCCAGGTTTATTCGAGAGCCAATGAACAGGAACCTTGTGGTTGGTGGCTGGCCCGGGTTCGGATGATGAAGGGAGATGTGAGTGACTAGAGCCCTTTGGGGAAGTCCTGAAGCTGTTGTTCTATGGAAAGGTAGCAAATGGATTACACTTCCTTTTTCCTTTCCTCCAGTTCTATGTCATTGAGTATGCTGCCTGTGATGCTACCTACAATGAGATTGTCACCCTGGAACGACTTCGACCTGTTAATCCCAATCCCCTTGCAACCAAAGGCAGCTTCTTCAAGGTTACCATGGCTGTGCCTGAAGATCTCAGAGAGGCGTGAGTGTTGGAGAGGTTGGGAATTGAGGACTCTCTATAGTGCCAGCCTCGGTCCTTATTTTTCCCAGGTCTCCCACTCTTTATTCTGTTCTGTTTATCCCCTGGCCCTGTGAGGATATTTTTGCATGATATAGCTACAGCCTTTCCATTTTTCATCTTTATCCCTCTTTCTGTCTGTCTGTCTTTATTTTAAGACAGGGCCTCACTATACAAGCTCTGGCTGTCCTGAAACTCTTTGTAAACCAATCTGGTCTTGAAGTCCCATAGATCCACCTGCATCTGCCTCCCTGAGTCCTAGGATTAAAGATGTGTACCAATATACTCTGCTCTGATTATTTTTATTTAAAAGATTTATTTATTTATTATGTATACAACATTCTGCCTCCATGTGTGCTGCAGGCCAGAAGAGGGCACCAGACCTCATTATAGATGACTGTGAGCCACCATGTGGTTGCTGGGAATCGAACTCAGGACCTCTGGAAGTGCTCTTAACCACTGAGCCATCTCTCCAGCCCCCTGATTATTTTTAAAAATAGTTTTCTTAATCCTTATTATTTAACATTGGTACTATCCTAACCTGGTCTACAAAGCGAGTTACAGGATAGCCAGAGCTGTTACACAGAGAGATCTGCTCTCAAAAACAAAAACAAAAAATAACAACAACAAAGAGAAAATATCTTCCTTATCTTCTCCTCCCTACTTTTTGTCCCCAAAACTCTTACTGCTCCATCCTGAGCACTTTACTGTTCTCTGCAGCTGCTCCAATGAAAATGTCCATAAAGAGTTCAAGAAAGCACTGGGAGCCAATTGCATCTTTCTCAACATTGCAAACAGTGAGCTCTTTATTCTGGTGAGTTTTCATGTTAAATTAACATAGGTCTTTTCAACAGTTTTTCCTTTTTCCTCTTTAAGCTTTTGCAGAAATGGGTGTGCTAGACTATGCTCATACTTACTAGTGACTTTGTTACTTCTGACCCTCTGAACCCAGGTCACCTGCCTTTCCTTACTTTTCCTCATGTATGGACTTAATTTCCCCCTTCTTCTTTTTTTCAATGTGAGTGGTTAAATCATGTTCTTTACACACCTATCTGTTTTAGACAAGTACCCTAGCTCTTGGATATATTAGGATCTGTGTGTGTACATATTTGCATGTATATAAGTACACACTTTGGGGGTGGTTGAGAAAGCCTGAAGTGTTGGTATCAGGTATCTTTCTCAATCAACTTACACTTTATGCTTTACAAGGCCGTCTTCGAACCCAGAGTCAGTCAGCCAGTCCTCCTGGGAATTCCTGTTCCTGCCTTTTCAATGTCAGGACACCTGACACCCTCTGTGGTCTTTGCATCTATGTGTACATAACATACACAGCGAGAGACGCATATAAATCTTTTATCTTTTGTTGTTTTTTGAGATGATCTCATTTTGACTGCCCTGGAACTCACTATGTAAACCTCAAATTCACAGAGATCTACCTGCTGCATCCACCACTATCTCCAGTTACAAATCTTTATAAAGGAGAAAACAAAAACAACCACCATATAGCTCTTACCTCGTACTTGCTCCTTGTCAGATGAGTTCTGTTAGTGTTTAGCTACCCAGCCCCTATGTGAGTGACAGTGATTTTCCTGTATCCTACCTCATTTCCCTTTTCTTCCTTTGAGACATGGTCTTACTGTGTCCCCTGGATGACCTGGTATTCACTGGGTAGCTGCAGCTGCACTTGGGTTTGTGACAGCTTTCTGGCTTTACTGTCCCTACGTTTGAGGGGATAGGCTGTGCTACCACTCTTATTTTAAACTTTATCTCTCTCTCTCTCTCTCTCTCTCTCTCTCTCTCTCTCTCTTTTTTTTCCCCCTGGTTTTTTGAGCCAGGCTTTCTCTGTGTAGCCTTGGCTGTCCTGGAACTCAACTCTGTAGACCAGGTTGGCCTTGAATTCACAGAGATCTGCCTTCTCCCTCCCGAGAGCTGAGATTAAAGGTGTGTGCCACCACCACTCAGCTTTTTTCCTCTTTTCAAGACAGGGTTTCTCTTTGTGTAGCCCTGGCTGTCCTGGAACTCACTTGGTAGACCAGGCTGGCCTCAAACTCACAGAGATCCACTTGTCTCTGCCTCTTGGCCACCACCATGGCCGGCTGAACTTTATTCTTGACACCTGCCTTCTTTGCAGGATACTGGCATTCTGGTGCCCAGTCTTTGATGCTCCCTGGAGTGTATTTTGTTTGTAAGACTTTTTATTCATTTATTCCCAGTCAACCACAGAAGCCCCTGTGAAGAGGGCGTCTTTGCTGGGTGATATGCATTTTCGAAGCCTTCGCACCAAACTGCTGCTTATGTCCCGCAACGAAGAAGCTACCAAGCACCTAGAGGCAAGTTTTGGCTGCTTTTTCTCATGCTGAATAATGTTGTACTTTGCTTTCTCATCTTGTGTTTCTTAAACATAGACAAAGGCTACTGGGTCATTAGTCCTGGATTGGCTGTTTTATCTTACACTCTCCAGAGGACAGTGTTCTATTCTGGTTTTTTGTTTATTTGTTTTTGAGACAGGGTCTCTGTACCTCTGGCTGTCGTGCAGCTCACTGTGTGGACCAGCCTGGCCTTGAACTCACAGAGATCTGCCTGCCTCTGCCTCTGCCTCCTGAGTGCTGGGTTTAAAGACACTGCCTTGCTTTTTTCTGCTTTTCAAGACAGGGTTTCTCTTTGTGTAGCTCTGGTTGTCTTGGAACCTACTCTGTAGACCAGCTGGCCACTCACAGAGATCCATCTGCCTCTGCCTCCCGAGTTTTGGATTAAAAAGATGGCCACCATATCTGGCCAAAAGTACACATTCTGTCTGTTTGTCTGTCTCTCTGCCTATCATCTATCTGTTTATTTCTGAGGCAGGGTTTCTCTATTATATAGCTTTGGCTGTCCTGAAACTTGTTATATAAAGTAAGATGGCCAAACTCAGAGATCTACCTGCCTCTGTTTCCCAAGTGCTGGGATTAAAGTCATGCACCACCACTGCCTGGCAATATTGCTTTGGAACAGGATGTCACTGTTCTCCTTAGCTTGCCTGAAACTCTGCAGGCCAGGCTAGCGTCAACCTCAAATGCCTCTGCTTCTAACATTCTGGAATCTAAGGTGTGTACCACCATGCCCAGCTTGGTTTTGTTTGTTTGTTTCTCTTTCTCTCTCTGTCTTTCTCTTTCAACAATGTCTCTCTGAGCTCTGGCTGTTCTGGAACTAGCTCTGTAAACCAGTCTGGCTTTGAACTCAGAGGTCCACCTACCTTTGTGCCACCACTGCCCAGCTGTTTTTTGTTTAAGGTAGGGTCTCTTGTATCCTAGACTGGTCTCAAATTTGTTATGTACCCAAGATAACCTTAAAAAATTTTTGATCATTTTTCTCTATCCTCCTGGTGCTGAGATTATAGGTGTGACCAATACCCCAGTTTGTCATAGTGCTGGGATCTGACTCTAACCCAGAGCTCCATGCATGCTAAGCAAACATTCTACCAGCTGAACCCGCAACCCACAATTTTTTTCTTCTGGCCTGAGGATATTACTTGCTAAGCAGGTGTCCTAATGAGCCACACCCTCAACTCCTCAACAAGTTTTTGCTACAAGATTTTGAGTTCTGACATCCTATAATGACAAGTTTCCTTTTCAGAATGATTAAATCATTCTTTTCGAACTAGGGTTTCTCTGTGTAACAGCCCTGGCTGTCCTGGAATTTTCTCTGTAGACCAGGCTGGCCTTGAGCTCACGGAGACCCACCTGCCTCTGCCTCTCCAGTGCTGGGATTAAAGATGTGCACCACCAATGCCTGGCTGTTAAACCATTCTAAATGAGTGTAGGGTATGGGTATGTTTTGATTGAATTGGATCTCTAATTCCATTTATCAAGTGAACTGACCCTTTTCTTTTGGGAGGCTTTTCTTTGAGACAGCACAAATTGTGCATTATTCCAGTCTTCTCCAGGGCTGTTACTGAAGGAACTGGTTGAAAAGTCACCTTTCCTTTTGCTTGATCCACATGTTGCCAGTCCCAAATGAGTAGATTTTTCCTTTTTTTTTTTTTTTTAAGATTTATTTTGCCAGGGCTGGAGAGATGGTTCAGCAGTTAAGAGCACTGACTGTTCTTTTCAGAGGTTCCAAGTTCAAATCCCAACACCCACATGGTAGCTCTATAACTGTAGTTTAATGGGATCAGATGCCCTCTTCTGTTAAACAAATGCAGACATAAAGTGAATAAATGATTAAGTCATATATATATATATATATAAACTTATTTATTTTTTTGCTTGGTGAGGAGGCACATACCTTTTGGAAGGCAGAGGGAGGCAGATCTCTATAAGTTTGAGGCCAACCTGGTCTATAAAGCAAGTTCCATGACACAGAAACCTTGTCTCAAAACAAAAACAAAAGATTTATTTTACTTTATGTGTATGGATGTTTTGCCTCTATGCATGTATGGTGTCTGTAGTCTGTAGAGATCAGAAAGAGAGCATTAGATTCCCTGGGACTGAAGTTAAAGGTGGTTGTGAGCTGCCTAATGGATGCTGGGAATAAAACCTGGGTCCTCTGCAAGACTTAACCTAACTTGGAGTCAACTCTCCAGCCCCATAAGCAGATTTTAACAAAGGGTAGAATATTCTTTTCTCCTAGACCTTGGCTTTCTCTTTCTATGGTAACATGCTCTGAGTAATCAAAGTTAGCCATAGTTGCAAAGTGCTTGCTCAGCACCATGTAAATTTGGCGTAGTAATCCCAGCATTTGGGAGATGGAGGCAGGAGGATATGTGCACTTGTTTTCATACCTTTAATCCCAGCAGTTGGAGGAAGAGGTAGGTGAATCTCTACATAGAGAGTTCCAGAACAGTCGAGGGTATCAGGGCTATGTAGAGAGACCCTGTCTTTAGAAAAAGAAAAAGAAAGGACAAAAGGAAAGCTTGCCTTTGTTTTATTGATGCTTGTTACTCCTTACATTCTTGTACTTTTTTTGTTTTGGTTTTGTTTGTTTTGTTTTTGAGACATAGTCTCACTATGTAATGTTGGCTTGCCTGGAACTTGCTATGTTGACCAGACTTGTCTAAAATTCAGAGATCCACCTGTCTGCCTTCCTAGTGCAGGGATTACAGGTATGTGCCACTGTACCTAGCTAATACCTCTTTTTTTATTTTCACTCCCAACCCCCCCTTTTTTTTTTTTAAATTTTTCTTTGCTGGGGACTAACTCTAAAGTCTTCCTCACTTTAGGCAAGTTCTCAGCCACTGACAATTACTGTTAGGGCTAGAGCTGAGTGGGACAGCATTTGCCTAGAGTATGAGAAGCCATGGGTGAAACAGTAGACTCTACCCAGATACTCAGGAGAGGCAGGAATACTGCTTGAATGCCTTAGTCCAAGGCCAGCATAGTGAGACCCCATCTAAAGAACTGGACAGCTGTCCATAGTGACATGTGCCTATAATTGGTGCTAGAGAGTTAAGAGCACCAGTTGCTCTGCAGAGGCCCTGAGTTTGTACATGGCAGCTCATAACCATCTTTAACTCCAATTCCAGGGAGCTGATGCCTCTTCTGGCCTCGATGAGCAACAAGCATGTACGTGGTACACAGACATACAAACGGAACACTCATACATAAATTTAGCTGGGTGGCGTTGGCGCACAACTTTAATCCCAGCTTTTGGAAGGCAGAGGCAGGCGGATCTTTGTGATTTCGATGCACCTGGTCTACAAGAGCTAGTTCCAGGAGAGGCACCAAAACTGCACAGAGATACCCTACCTCAAAAAAACGGATATCTAGATAAATTTTAAATCAAAACAGCAAGAATTTGATCATGTAAATGATAAAAGATATGTGTAGCGAGCACTCCAAGGCAACTTATTTTGGTATTTGAGACAGGGTCTGTGTAGCTCTGGCTGGCCTGGAACTTGCTATGTAGAACAGGCTGGCCTTGAACTCATAGATCTGCCTACCTCTGCCTCCCGATGACCAGCAATTTATTCATTTAATTATTTCCTACAATGTTTTAATTATATTTACTCCTGCCCAGGAGTTTTTGATACCAGGGATTGAACACGTGCAGGCAAACACTCATGCACCTAAGAATTTTTTTCTTTAAGTTTTTTCTTTTTAATTTATATGCACATTGTTAGACTCCTGGAACTGGAGTTGCAGACAGTTGTAAGCTGCTATGTGAGTGCTAGGAATGAACCCAGGTCCTCTGGAAGAGCAGCCAGTGCTCTTAATCCCATCTTTCCAATCCAGCCCCTGCACATAGAATTTTAAGAAACCGCCGGGCAGTGGTGGCTCACGCCTTTAATCCCAGCACTCAGGAGGCAGAGACAGGTGGATCTCTGTGAGTTTGAGGCCAGCCTGGTCTACAAGAGCTGGTTCCAGGACAGGCACCAAAAGCTACAGAGAAACCCTGTCTTGAAAATCAAAAAAAAAAAAAAAAAAAGAAGCCACTTTGATGTCAACCTTGTCTAACCCTCTTGCTAGTCCTTTTTGTTTTTCAAGACAGTATTTCTCTCTGTAGGCCTGGCTATCCTGGAATTCACAGGCTGGCCTTGAACTCTGGGATCTTCCTGTCTTTGCCTCTCAAATGCTAGGATTAAAGGTGTGTGGCACCACCACCTGGCTTTGTTGCTCTCTTTTAAAGCAGAATAAACATTGCTTTATTAATGAAAATGAGAGCAACCGAGAGTGAGAAGGGCTCAAAAGAGGAATACTGTTCTTACTAACATCAGAGTGAGTAGGCCAGCTGTAGGGACTTGTCAGATGGTAGAACAGAGAGTGTGTCTTGTTAAGAACCATTCAACCAGTTAGTGTTAGAACCAAATCTAGAACTTCGGTGGTTTGTAGCTCAAACTGCCCTCATTGGTTAATAACTGCCCATAAGCCCTGGTATTTAAAGGTGTCTGAGATTTCTGTGCAGGGTTCAGTGGCTAGCAGATCACAGGTGGTTCTGGTTTTCTTCATGCCTTTTTTTTTTCTTATTTAAACAATACAAAGAAGCCAGGGAGGTAGTGGTGCTTACCTTTAATCCCAGCACTTGGGAGGCAGACACAGGCGGATCTCCATGAGTTCAAGGCCTGTTGTTCTCCAAAGCTACAGAGAAACCTGGTCTTGAAGAACCAAAGGAAAAAAGAAAAGAAAACCCCCCAGCTGGGCAGTGGTGGTGCATGCCTTTAATCCCAGCGCTCGGGAGGCAGAGGCAGGCGGATCTCTTTGAGTTTGAGGACAGCCTGGTCTACAAGAGTGAGTTCCAGGACAGGCACCAAAGCTACGGAGAAGCCCTGTCTCAAAAAACCAAAAAAGAAAGACCCCCCATACCCCCCAAAAAAAAGCAGTACAGAGGATTAGCCACTGGGACACGTATTCTGAGATTCCACCACCATGATCTCACAGTGCCTTTTCCTCTTAGACAAGTAAGCAGTTGGCAGCAGCGTTCCAAGAGGAGTTTACAGTGAGAGAGGACCTGATGGGTCTGGCAATTGGGACACATGGTGCCAACATCCAGCAGGCCCGAAAAGTGCCAGGAGTGACTGCCATTGAGTTGGGTGAAGAGACCTGCACTTTCCGCATCTATGGGGAGGTCAGCCAAAGATGCTCTTTTGGGTCCTTTGGGGGACTGAGGGGATAGAGATAAGGTGGAAAGCAAATCTGTGGTAACCTCCCTGCCTGATTTTGGTAGTAGCTTACATCTCCAAAGTCAGAAAATGTCAGGGATCCTGGTTCTATTTTAGTTTACTTTTTCTATAGACACCTGAGGCATGCCGACAAGCTCGAAGCTACCTGGAATTTTCTGAGGACTCTGTACAAGTGCCCAGGAACCTGGTTGGTGAGTTTGGGTGTGCGTATAAAAAGGAATAGTTAGGGCCCAGGTGTCAGGCTCTTAAAGACAATTTTGGGTATGTAATTAGAATTGGTGCTACTCTGTGGACTTCTGGTTTTATAAGGATCAGATAAAGAGTCTGACATAAGAATGAGAAAAGGCAATGATACATTTTTAGGGATTGTAGCATTTTTATCCCATGGAAGGGTTATAAGATTCCTAGAAGCAGGAAAATGAATTACATGCAGTATATATAATGAGAAGGGACTATAGAAGACTTTGACTTGTATTTGCTTAACAATAACAACAAAAAATAGAAGACTAATTCCTACTTTATCCATTTAGGCAAAGTGATTGGAAAGAATGGGAAAGTGATCCAGGAGATCGTGGACAAGTCTGGTGTGGTGAGGGTGCGTGTGGAAGGTGACAACGACAAGAAGAACCCCAGGGAGGAGGTATGGGGCCTGGGGACTTCTAGACAGGAGAACACAGAACCATTTATTTTTGCCCTAGTAGACTGTGATCCTGTTGTCTATTTGAGGAGTGGGTTTAACATTTTAATCTTTCCCTTTCTGATTTTCTTTTTTTTTTTCTTCTTCTTTTAACATTTTAATCTTTTCCTTTCTGATTTTCTTTTTTCTTCTTTTTTTTTTTTTTTTTGACAAGGGTTCACTACATAGCCCTAGCTGGCCTGGAACTTATTTTGTGAACCAGGCTGGCCTTAAACTCAGTTCACAGAGATCTGCCTGCCTTTGCCTCCCTAGTGTTGGGACTAAAGACCTGTGCCACTATGCCTGGCACCTTTGTGGGTGGGGGGTATTGAAACACAGCCTCATGTAGCGTAGGTTGTGTTTGAACTTGTAACTGAGGATGACTTTGAATTCCTGCTGCCTCTGTCTCCTGAGTGTTAAGGATTATGTGTGCCATCACACCTAACTGACTTCTAATCTCTGTTCTGCTCTGTTCTCTAGGGAATGGTTCCCTTCATATTTGTTGGCACCCGAGAGAATATCAGCAATGCCCAGGCACTGCTAGAGTACCACCTCTCCTACTTGCAGGTACCCATGTCAGACAAACTGGGGTGAAAAGGGGGCAAGGACTGCTAGGACTCTTTGGAGCTGTCCTGTGTGGTTTGTCTTTTTGCAGAACAGAACTGTTAGTTCATATTTTGGCCCTGGGGCTGTATCCTATTCTCTTTAATTTTTTGTCTTCCTTCTTTTAGTCCCAAAAGCTTAGTTACACAGGGACCATATGGAGAGAAAAGCATGAAGGAAGTGGACTATCCACTCATTTTAATTCTCCTGTGTTGTCTGCCTTCTTTCCAACCAGGAGGTTGAACAGCTTCGCTTAGAGAGACTGCAGATTGATGAACAGCTTCGGCAGATTGGGCTGGGCTTTCGCCCTCCTGGGAGTGGACGGGGTGGCGGTGGTGGCAGTGACAAGGCTGGCTATACCACAGATGAGAGCTCCTCCTCTTCCCTGCACACGACCCGAACATATGGGGGCAGCTATGGGGGCCGGGGCCGGGGCCGGAGGACTGGTGGTCCTGCCTATGGTGAGACAGCTGTGGGGACAATGGAGGAGGTGGATGTTGGGGAAAGCAGTGACTTGGTTACTTACGAGCGATAGGAAGAATTCTAGTTTGGAAGAGGTTGTGAAACTCCCAGGGCAATACCAGTGGATCTGATTAAACCTGTCTGTGCCCTTCAGGCCCCAGCTCAGACCCATCCACAGCTTCTGAGACAGAGTCAGAAAAGAGAGAGGATCCTAATCGAGCAGGACCCGGTGACCGAGAGCCCCCAAGCCGTGGAGAAGAAAGCCGGAGGCGGCCAATTGGGGGCCGGGGAAGGGGACCCCCACCTGTTCCCCGGCCTACCTCAAGATACAACTCGTCATCTATTAGCTCAGGTATCAGAGAGCTGGGGGGGTCATGTTTGTGGGCCCAGAGGAGAAAATAGTGGTCACTTGACTCCCAGTCCCTTTCTGTCCTGTCATCATCAGTGCTAAAGGATCCAGACAGTAATCCTTACAGCCTATTGGACACATCTGAACCAGAGCCCCCAGTTGATTCAGAGCCTGGTGAACCCCCTCCAGCAAGTGCCCGTCGTCGCCGTTCCCGCCGCCGTCGTACTGATGAAGACAGGACTGTCATGGATGGAGGCCTGGAGTCTGATGGTCCTAACATGACAGAGAATGGCCTGGGTGAGGGGCGAGCCTGGATTCTTATAGGTGGTGTGAGAAAGAATGAATAGGATAGGTGTATGACTTTTTTTTACTCCACAGAAGATGAGTCAAGACCCCAGCGACGTAATCGGAGCCGCCGCCGCCGCAATCGTGGTAATCGAACTGATGGGTCCATCAGTGGAGACCGCCAACCAGGTCAGCTGACACTATGGGACTAGAGCCTTTCAGGAGCTAAGAATGGGATGCCTCCTTGCTCTAGGAAAACCAGGGTTGGGTTCAGTGAGAACCATGGAGATGGATACCTGTGTTCCTGAAAGTTTCGATCCTCTCTGCTTTTCCTAGTGACTGTGGCAGACTATATCTCACGGGCAGAGTCTCAGAGCCGCCAGCGGCCACCTCTGGAACGTACGAAACCATCAGAAGAATCTCTTTCAGGACAGAAGGTAGGCAGTCATGATACAGCTTGCCCCATTCTGTTTTTGATTCTGGGGTAGGGAAACAGAAAACTTTCCTAGGAAATATCTGAGATGTTGAATTAGCTGTATCTGGTGGAGTTCAGGTTGAGCTGAGGATAGAGGAGCTGGCACAAACAGAAGACAAGGCTCACAGGTGTATCAGTAGTGAGGAGGAGTGCCCACACCTGGTGTACTGATGAACTGCTTTCTTTTCATTCTCCTGCTTCCTCCTCAGGGTGACTCTGTCAGCAAGCTTCCCAAGGGCCCCTCGGAGAATGGGGAGCTCTCTGCCCCCTTGGAGTTGGGTAGTTTGGTGAATGGGGTTTCATAAAACCTCCAGTCCACATCCCTCCTTTCTCCATCTCGCTTGCTGCCCACCACCATGACCTTCATGGGTCCAACTGACCTGCGCTGGAGCTGCTCTTATCTACGGGGGTGGGGGGTGGCACAGCAGCTTGGGTCCCCCCCAACCTCCAGGAGCTAGTGGAGGGGTGTGTAACAGGGTCATACCCCCTCCCTCTTGTCCAACCTACCCCCAGGGTGAGGGGAGCCTCCCCTTCCCCTATCAGACTGGATGTGCCTTTATCCTCTAATGCCCCGACCTCTGAACACCCCCATTCTCCGCCTGTTGGTGGGGGTGCTCCATGACCCACCCAGATTTGACAGTTCAGGGGGGCTTCCCTGCTATCCCTCCTCCCATCCTGTACCCCCCATTTCTGGGGCCTCATCACTGTGGAAGACGGGGATAGTGAGGGTATTTGTGGGTGGGAGGCATGGGGAAGGTTTTGGAGTAGAACCAGGGGTGTGTATGAAGGGGGGTGACAAGGTCCCCTAGGGAGTTGGGGGAAATAACCTTGTCTGGTGGATGAGAAGGCGTATTTATTTTTCACTGTACAGTATTTAAAAAGAGAATAAAAAAATCCAATGGCCTTGTGGTTCCCATGCCTTCTTTGTACCCAGTCTGGTCTGTTTGGATTCTAGAACTGACCTGCACTGGTCTCTGGCTTACTCTTGTTCTCTACTCTTTATTCTTAGATTCTCATCCTATGTCAGAACGATGATATTCTGGAAATTGCTGCGTACTTAATTCTCAGTTATTCTTCTGGTTTAGAGGATTGTGCTTCAGGCCTTGCTGTTTCTTCTTTTCCCTTGGTTGCTTGATAGAGTTGGGCCACTCCTAAGCCCTGAGTCACAGGAGGGTAGGCAGGGCTGCTTGAAGCTGGATCTGTTCCTGCTAGGAGCTGAGAGTCTGGGCAGGCTATTTAATCGGATTATCAGGGCCCTGGGGCACAGGCTGGGCCTTCATCAGAGGAGAAAATAGGGTTCTCTTAGCATGGCCTCTAGAACCCAAGAGGGTCAGCATGTATTTCTGGCCTGGTGTTGCTCTGACTCCAGAATCCACATCCTTGACCTTAGCTTTTGGGGTCTCAAGGGTGAAGAGGTATGGTTATAGAATTGGGAGACTCCAGACCTATGTTGGACAGTACACTGAGGGTTGAAGGTGATCCTAAAGAGGGTATCCCTGAATGCCTTGTCAGAGAAGCCATGACCTTAAAATATAGTGAACTTAGATCCTTAAATATTTATCAGGGGTTGGAGAGATGGCTCAGAGGTTAAGAGCTCTGGCTGCTCTTCCAGAGGTCCTGAGTTCAATTCCCAGCAACCACATGGTGGCTCACAACCTTCCATAATGAGATCTTGTGCCGCCTTCTGGCCTGAAGGGATACATGCAGGCAGAACAGTGTATACATAATAAATATGTCCAGGTGATGGTGTTGCACGCCTTTACCCTTAGTACTTGGGAGGCAGAGACAGGCAGATGCCTGATCCACAAAGTGAGTTCCAGGACAACTCTCCTGAAAAACAAGATGTATCAGGTACTCAGGAGGCAAAGGCAGATGGATCTTTATGAGCTCCAGACCAGCCTAGTCTACACAGTTCCAGGCCAATCAGAGCTATATGGTATAGTCCCTGTCTCAAATAATGACATTAGAAAAAAAAAAGTATATATCAGGGCAGTAAAGATAGCTCAGGGAGTGGTGGTGGTACAAACCTTTAATCCTAGCACTCAGGAGGCAGAGGCAGATGAATCTCTTGAGTTCGAGGTCAGCCTGGCCTAAAAAGCAAGATCTAGGACACAGCTAGAACTGTTACACAGAGAAACCCTGTCTTAAAAACAAACAAAACCACCAAAAAAGGGGGGGGGGAGTATCTCTGGTCCAGAGTCCTTTGGCTCCTGGTTTGGATTTAAATAGGAAACTTGCCCTAATTGAGTGGCAGTGGGGAAGTCTCAGGGCTGGAAGTGGCTTGAGTGTTCACCTCTGCCCAGGCACCTGCTGGGATGACTCAGAAAACAAAAATTGCCTATCTTCTTTGAGTTTCTTACCCCTGGGGCAGTTCAGGATTTGAGGAGCAACAGGCACCGGAAAAGGTATTGAGTAGGGAGTGACCCTGGGGGCATTTGATGCTCAAGCTTGATCCCACCAAGGAAAGGAATTTGCTTTAAATTGCTGGTAAAAAGTTGACAATTTAGCCATTGGGGCCATTAGGCCTGACATCCAGACTTTGGGTGGAGAGGGGGCGTGGTGCCCCAGGGGAGGTGTCTGGACTGCGAAGAACAGGACACCTGAGTTTGTGTGTGTCAGGATTGCACAGCCTCTGGGAGGGATTGGGGGGGGAGGAGTCAGGCTTTAAAAGCCATTTCCCCAGAGGCTGAGCACAGGTGGGGAAGTTCTGTGGCACCTGGGTTCGCTCCTGGCAGCTGTGGGAACTTTGGAGACCAAGAACCTCACCGAGTTGCAGCCTCCACGGAAGACTCCGCCCGCCCCAGCAGAGGATAGGGAGTGGGACTGGCAGTAGCTAGACTTGAGAGAGCACAACCTCTTCAGGACAGGGGTGACAGACAAGGATTCTGCATTCAGCTTTCCAGAAGTGACGAATCCACTCCTGGAAGCAAAGGTTCGAGTCAAGGACTCTGGAAGATACTTAAGTACCCAGGTTTTCAGCGTCCAGTCTTCACTCTGGGAGGAGGGCATTCAAGACGCCCTCTCAAAGACCCTTTACTTTCAACCCATGGCGCTGCCCGGCTCCTCACAAGCCCAGACTTGGAGCTTGGAGCCTCCGGTTCCCACAGCCTCTTTGTCCTTGCGACCTCAGGAGCAGGAGGGTGCCGGGAGCCCTGGAGCGTCTGGGGGGCTTCCGCTGGAGAAGGTGAAGCGGCCCATGAACGCCTTCATGGTGTGGAGCTCTGTTCAGCGCCGCCAGATGGCGCAGCAGAACCCCAAGATGCACAACTCTGAGATCTCTAAGCGCCTGGGCGCGCAGTGGAAGCTGCTGGCCGACGAAGAGAAGCGGCCCTTCGTGGAGGAGGCCAAGCGTCTACGAGCCCGTCACCTACGCGATTACCCCGACTACAAGTACCGGCCTCGGCGCAAGAGCAAGAACTCGGGCACCGGGTCTGTCCACTTCATCCAGGGAGGAAGCGGCCTGGCCTGTGGTGGCCCGCACTGGGGGCGAGGGTACACAACTACCCAAGGGAGCAGAGGCTTTGGGTACCAGCCTCCCAACTATTCGACAGCCTACCTGCCTGGCAGTTACACGTGAGTGCCTGATTGTCCCCTACCACCACCCTGCACTTCCCCTTCCAGAAGGCTGGGTGGGGATGAAAGACAGAGGGCTAAGCTGGGAGAACGCCAGTCCATCCAAGCAGAAGCCACACCAGGCTAGTGGGTGGGAGAGCTCAGAGAATTCAGGACAGAGGCCTGTCCATCTCAGGATAATGTATTCTACTTTCTGAATGTCCGTTTCTCCACTGTTGGTGGCCCTTGTGTGACCCGGCTTCCTCTCCCAGCCCCCGGGGCAAGGAGAGGCCTAGCCCATCCTGTTGCTCCTTCCTGGCCTGCCGCCCCAAGAGGCGAACAGCGTGCAGCACGCAAGACAGCTCCTGAGCGTGCCCCAACAGAGCTACCTTGCTCTCTAAGCCATCCTAGGGTCTTGTTCCATGCCTGATGTACCCAGCATGGCTGGCTGAATAGCAAATTCTAACCCTGTCTACTGCAAACTGGTCAGACCAGTCTCCTACTGAGTTGGGGACACTGCCCAGTCTCTCCAACCCAGAAGAGTAACCTCCAAACCCCATGTTTCTCTCTACAGCTCTTCCCATTGTAGACCGGAGGCCCCCTCACCGTGCTCCCTCCCTCAGAGTGATCCTAGGCTCCAGGGGGAGCTAATGCCCTCTTTTCCCACCTACTTATCCCCAGGCTCTACCACTCCATACAATACTTCCCTTGCTGGTGCCCCATGTCTGTAACCCACCTTTAACTGGCAGAGACATCCAGGGCCAACCCCACAGACCTATCCCTTTCCAGTTCAGAGGCCTACAAGTCTCCCAAGGAAGCAGAATGCACAAACCCACACTAAACACGATTTTATACAATGAAAGCCAGTCTCTGAGTCTTTATTGTCCCACCTGCATTCTCTCATTACAGCAGCAGCCCATGTCTTCTCCACACCCTTCCCTTCCGTCTGGACCTGCCACAGCAGGAACCTCCCCACCCCACCCTGAGGCCCTTATCTGAGTCATTCTCCCCTCCCCCACCTCCAGAACTGGGGTCCAATAGATTATCCCAGCCAGGTGGCAGAGGGAAGCAGCCACAAACTCCCAACCACATTTGTCCAGGCTTTGTCCTCCGCCCAGAAAGAAGGTAAGTGGACAAGGCACGACATTGCTCCAATAAGACAGCTGCTTATAAAGGCAGCCTCAGCCCCTGCTGAAATGAGTGCGTGCTGTTTACGCGAACCCTGGCTCAGGAGGCTGCAGTTACAGAGGAATGGAGGATGATTAAGCTGTACCAGCAGACCAGGTCATGTGGGGGGACCTGAAGGTAGTGGCAGAATGGAATGGTTCTAGAAGCTGCCCAAGCACTACTGCTCCTTTTTCTGTTTGTGGGGAGGCTTTGCATTCCAGTAGAAGAGGACCTGGGCAGCAATGAGGCCATTGCAGAGGGAAGAAACCACAAAGACTCCAGCCATGAGGGGGTCTCCAGTTTCCTGTTTAGGAGAGACAACACAGATCTAGAAAGGTTCCAGAGGAAGCTTTTACTATTCAGCTGGGCGTATGAGGTTTTAGTGCCCTCTAGAGGACAGAAGGTGCACTCACCTGAACAGAAGTGAAAATTCGGGCCAAAGAACCCCCAAACAGCATAAACACTGTGATAGCGGAAAGCTGGCCCGTGTGCCCATTATGGTAGTTGGTGGCTGCCTGGAGCAACTAGAGAAATTCATACTTTTGGTTCTGTCACCTGAACTCCCCTGTGTTCCTATCACTAATGCCCTCATTCCCCCAGACTAACAGCCCACACTTTGAGGTTCCATTCTGCCTCTACCACACAGCACACACATCCTTTCACTCGGAGTACCCACCTTCCCCACCACCACAGCAGGCACATTGGAGGCCTGGAGCAGGGTGACTACAGCCATAGGCGTGAGTGGGGAGAGCAGCGCCAGCAGGAGCATCGCATAGCAGGCAAGGAAAGCAACGCCTAAGGTCAGGGAGACAAGGAGCCCTCTTGAACCTCCTGAGTCCCCAACAAGATTCCCAAGATCCATGCCTGCTCTCCAGCAATTCCCCAGCACCTTTGACGGTCTCTCCTCTGTAGTGCATGACCAGGAAGCAGATGGCAATTGTCTGGAGTGTCAGGAACAGTGCTTCACCCCAAGAGCTGCAGAGTCAAGAGTTGGGAGGGAAAAGGCAGGCCTGGAAAGAGGCGGGGAAAGCCTCCATAGCCATCCACCAGGCCTGTGCTCCCCCACCTCCCCCAGACCTGGCTCATTGACTATGCTTCTGTGAGGGATGTGGCCCTTACTAGAGCTGTGAGCGCTAGGGCTGGAGAAGAGCTCAGCAGGCAAAGGTGCTTGCCTGAGTTCCAGCCCCAGGATCCACAGTGGAAGAAGAGAACCAGCTCCTACAAGTTATCCTCTGAGCACTCCCCACTCCCCAGTAAATAAATAACTATAACAACTTGGCCTTGGGGGTGAGGAGTGGGCCCCTCACCTGAAGGGGAAGTTGTTGGTGATGCTGTAGACCACAGTTCCAGTCAGCGCCATGAGTTCCAGCATCACTGACTGGAGACTCAGTCCTTCGGCACTCTTGGCTCCCAAGATTTTAAAGATCTGGGGCAGTTTTACTGGGGGGGGAAGAAGGGCATGGCTGGGGAAGAAACATACTATCCCAAGCCCTTGGCATTAGCCTCTCAACACCCCACCTTCACTCTAACAGAAGGAAGGAACTATACATACCCAGGAGTGACCCAGCCACGATGCCCAGCCCAAGGCCTTTGCTGAGGAGAATCTTGAGGCAGGGAACTGAGAAGAGAGAAGAAAGTTAGCAAACAGGCCTCTGGAACCCAGGTGAGGGTTTGAAGTGCTCTTGTAAGCTGTTCCTCTCCCCTCACCCTTTGCATGGCCACCACACCAGTAAGTCTCTGTTTGGGGGATGGTGGAAATGATGGGGCAGGGATCCTTCCTGCTACAAACACCTTACATCCAGACTAGGTATGCTACCAAAGCAGCTTCTACCTGAACACCTTTCCTCCTGCCCAACCTTCTATTTCCTACAAACATGCATCGAGATAATTAATGACCTGAGTTCAATCCAGGATCCACATGATTGCTTACAACTACAATGAGATCTGGTGCCTTCTCCTGACCTGCAGGCATACATGCAGGCAAAACACTGTATACATAATAAACAAAATAATCATTAGGACAGTGTGTTGTGGTGCATGCCTGTAATCTCATTTAATCTCTGAATTTAAGGCCAGTCAGGGTTACATAGTGAGACCCTGTCTTTAAAAACTATTGCCAGGTGTGGTGGCACATGCCTTTAATCCCAGACAGATCTCTGTGAGTGCAAAGCCACCACATACATAGTGAATTCTAAGACAGTCAAGGCTCTGTAGGGACCATCTCAAAAAAATAGGGGCTGGAGAGAGGGCTCAGTTGTTAAAAGCACTGGCTGCTCTTCCAGAGGACCCAGATTCAATTCCCAGCACCCACATGGAGTTCACAACTGCTAACCTCCAATTCTAGAAGCTCTGGCCCCTCACACACACACACACAGGCAAAACACCAATGCACATAGAACAAAAATAAAAAATACTGTGCCAGTGAGACGGCTCTTCTGCTAAGTCTGATGACCTGGGTGTGCATAAGTAGATGCACACAACAAAGGTGGATTTTAAATATGGGCTGAAGGGATGGCTTAGTTAAGAGCACCTACTACTCTTTCAGGGATCGGGGTTCAAGTCCCTGCACCCTTGCTGGGTGGCTTACAACTGACTGTAACTCCAGTTCCAGTGATCTCATGTCTCGGGCATCTTCAGGCCCCTGCATTCACAGGTCTATATCTATAAATACTGTGTGTGGACACAAAGGTGTGTGTGACGCTCAGGTGACAACTCTGGAGCCAGTTCTCCTGTTCTGCCTTTCTGCAGGTTCCAGGAATTGAACTCAGGTCACCAGCCTTGCAGCCATTTCACGAATTCCACACAACTGTAGACACCCAGGCATGGCCACCATTGCTTTTCAGTTACACAGGCATTGCTCAAGAGTTCCCTGACCCTTTCCTTTCTCTTCTTAGTAATCCACTTCAAATGGTCTCCTTCCAAAGGCAAATTCCTGAATCTTCTTGTTCCTTATTCAGTGGCCAAGCCTGCTCTTCCAGGGCTTGCTTTTATCATCTAGTATCTATCATTTATTTATTTTGGTTTCTCAAGACAAGATTTCTCTGTGTAGTCCCCACGGTCTTGGAACTCACCTTGTAGACCAGGCTGCCCTTGAACTCAGAGACCCTCCAGCCTCTGCTGAGATTAAAGGTAGGGGAGGGCCAGTGCTCCTGGCAGTTTCCCTAGCATTGAATCCTTGACCAGGAGGGAATTTGGCCTAGCAGGAGTCTGACTATTGCAAGCCAAATCGCGCCAGAACAGTGTCCTCTGAATCTGTGACCTGAGCAGAGCAGAAAGATGGAGGGCCTTACCAAAGGCTCCCACGCTGGTGTAACCCTCTTGCCTTGTAAAGAAAGGGAAAGGAAGGTAACGGGATGAGATAGCTCATCCCTGTATTCCCAGCACTCTGGTGGCCGAGGAAGGACAGCCTGTGCTACATAGTAAGTTCAGTCAGCTCCGGGTGAGAATGCATCTCAAAAAAGAGAGAAAAAAAAAGATCTGTCTACCTCTGTCAGTTCAGTGTTGGGATGAAAGGGGTAGGTCTATACGCCCGGCTGGGATTTTTAATTTTATTTTATAAAATACGAGTTCTCCAGGCTGGGGATAGAGCTCGGTGGGCAGCGTGGTTGTCTTGCACGCCCGAGGCCCTGAGTTCGATCCCCAGCCCAGAAGGGGTTGGGGATTACGGACTTTCCAGACGGTAAAACACAAATCTTAACAATTTTTTTCGGGCGACTCCCCCTCATGCCCAAATAAGGCACCTTCCCTAAGCAGGGCCCAGAACACTTCCGCCCTCTTCAGAAGCGCCTTCCGGCGCAACTTCGCGTGACAGACTCTGGTACTGCTCACACCAACTCACGGCCCAGGGTTGCTCGAACTAGACTTTAAAGGCTGAATAAAACTCACCATGAAGCAAGTCCCATTGGACGAAAAGTTGATCATAGCATTTCTCAGGTAAAAGAACCGGCACCAGCACCCGTTTGAACGGTCCGTCCGCCTCGCCCGCCATGTTGGAACGCTAGCTTCCGCCAGGCTGGGTCGCCCCGCCATTACCCACGCCGCGCATGCGCGCTCGACCGCCACCTCTCGCCCCGGGGACCGTGCAGCGCCTCCCCTTCCACCGCCAGCGCTGCCTCGGTAACCCGAGATTGCTCTCCTCCACCGACGGCGTCTTGTGCGCGCCTTGACGTTCGAATTTTAAAGCGTGTCCGAGTTGTACGCCTGCGCAGTTAGGACTTCTGCGCTTTTGTTTAGGCTATCAGTTCTGAAAGAAAGATTTATCCTTCCGCCTTTCTCCGTCCCTCCTGCGTATGCGCCATCTTGTCTTCTCTCGGCTAACTTTATATTTGAAGTTGGAAAGGAAAAGAATACGAGTCTTCAAGATGGCGCTGCAGCTCTATTATTTTTCCTGCGTGGTCTCTCCGGAGAGAATGGCCTCGGGAGAGGCCATTCTGAGCCGGGCATCCCTCCTAGTCCCCTGCTTCTTCCTCTGGTTTGTCCAGGTCTTGGAAAATGACCGTGAAGTAGAAGAGGAGCAGACTCAGCTACAGGAGAGCAGCCCCTGACACAACATGCAGCCTCTGCTGTGTGTAGGCTGGAACCCTGGGGATGGTCCAGAGGGCGCAGGCAAAAGGTCCCCAATATCCCTTGTTTGGGAAAAGGCACCTAGGGTCACCCCATACTGCATTCCACCACCCTGTGCCCCGACACCGGCTCCGTGCCCTCTCCTGATGGATGTGCCTGGCTCTCAGGCTGTAGGGCGCTCTTAAATAGTTTCCCTGCTCCTTGTCATTGGAGGGTGGTGCTGGGCTGGTTCTGCCACATGTACCTCTCAGCAATGAGGGGCACCAGCCCACCAAGAATTTGGTCTACAGAGTCCCAGGACTGCCGAGGCTACATAGAAAAAGCCTGTCTTAAAAAACAAAACAGTAAAGCTTATTCTTGATTTTGGTGCAGTGGGTGGTCACCTCGAAGTCCATTTTTAGAATCTGGACGTGGGCTCCCCTGCAAGTGGCATCACCCCCTTGCCCTCTGGTACCCAGGCATTAAGAGTATGTTTGCTGGGCCTGAAGTTGTTCCGTGGGTCTTGCAGTTCTTTGCAGTGGGCTCTTCGGTGAATCTTGCCCTCACCACAATGGACAGTAGGACTCTCATTGCTCAGTAACCACTGGCTTCACCCTTTTGAAATGAAATTACACGGCCACCTACTCCTGTTTTGGCTGTGCTGTACCTGTAGCTTGTCAGGAACAGGATGCCAGGATAGTCTGATCCATTATGTTAAGGGAATGGGTAGCCATTGGCCCCAGAAGGGTGGAAAAGAGTTTTGGCAGCTTCACCAGCAGCTGTGCCAGACACAGAAGGATGAACCCATGAAGGCGTTTGGTCACTCTGGTATTTTCATCCCTTCTTGTCAGCTGTCTCCTGGTGAGTCAACCATGGGAAGACACAAGAAGGCACATGACAAGAAACTCGTGGCTTTTAATCCTGACAGGGCATGCGAAGCCAAGGACAGAGTTCATTCTGTTTTTGTACTCTTTTTGTGAACAGGAGTAGGATACCATTTATGTTTATTAATTATCCCCATTACAAAATCTCCAACTTTGTTCTTAAAGATAGGGAAGGAAAATAACTTGGCAGAGTCAGTTGCACGCTGAAGAAATGTGGGTGGCTCCTTGGTGGGAGCAAATGCTCAAAGGGGCTGGTAGGTTGATTGTCGTCTCCGAGTAATGCAGAAGGCAATGAGCACAAAGGCAAGGAGGCCAAGGAGGACCAGGGCAATGATGAGAGGCAGCCAGAGGGATTGGTCATTAGTGCAGGAGACACCTAGGAGAAAATGGGATGACTAGGGATTGCTGCAGTGGTGGATGGGACACAGGAGGAGGGGGAAGAACACGGGATGATGCTCTAAATTAACTCCATAACTTAGAGCAGTAAGCAAGGGGGCACAGGTAGTCTTGTAGAGACGACTAGGCTGTAGAGAGAGAGCTCTGGGGAGAGCACCGGGAGATTCCCCGGAAGGAAGAGGTAGAAGGTCTTACATGGTCCCAAGTGTCCTGTGTTGGGCAGCTGAGCAGCCTGTAGCCTCAGGGAGAGCAGATCAAGATGAACAGTTGGAGAGAGAATTATGCTTGTATTTCTGCAACAGAAGCTTCGGCCCAGGGGAGCTTGGAGCTCTTGAAGAGATGAGTTCTGGGCTGAGAATGTCCACTCTGAAGAAGTCAGTAATGAAGAGTCAAATCCAGTCCACTCCCAACTCCCGAGTCCTCTGTTCCCTCCACACTAGCTAGTGTGGTGAGGAGAAAGGAAGGTTACTCACGTGTTGCGTGTGGGAAGGACACGTTGTATTCCACTGCCATATAGTTGAGGTAGACCATATTCTGGCTGTGCTCCAGGTCCTTGAGGTGAACACAAAGGATCAGAGCAGCAGGGATAGTGGCATCATGTCCACAGAGCAAGAAGGTAGGCTTAGGGGGTGTGGGTATGGGGCACAGGAGAGTAAAGAATGAAGACAAAAGCTGTCTAACCTTTTTGAATCCAAAAGTGAGCTGTCCATCAGGAAATAGGAGAAGCAGGTGGGGAGAGGCACCGACACAGCCCCCGTGGACCTTGGTTTTGTTGGGATTCAATGTAGAGATGCCCCAGGCCTACAGAAGTGAAAGAATAGTGAGTCTGAAATTACATGGCTGGGCCCACCTCTGTTCTCCTCCTTCTGGACCACAGCAGGACTTGCCTCTTGCCCCTTTTAAGCCCCTTAGTTTTACCTTTCCTCCACTCTGGGTTGGATATAGGACTCGAATCTGAATTTGTGCTTGGAGCTGAGCACAGGGCTGGGAGCCATTGGTCCATGTGTAGTTTCCGAGAGTCCCCTTGGTGCCTGGACTAGGACTCGGAGACGGTGGATATGGTCCAGGGTGAGGGCTGGTGGTGGTGAATCCTGGACTAGTAGCAGTGCCGCTGTTTGTGGTGGGATAAACTGTGGCATTCCCATGACTGGTGGTCGTGGCAGGGTTGTGAGTGGAAGTTGAGGGTCCGGAACTGGTAGTATTACTTGTTGGATGAACTGTAATATTCCCGTGAGTGGTAGTGGTGGGCCTGTGGCTGGTCGTAGGGCTTGCTGTGCTTTCTGTAGTTGTAGGCGTCACCGTGAAGGATGGCAGGAGAGTAGCAGCTTTTCTGTGAGGACAGCCTTTCCCTGTTCCTTGGGCTTTCAGCAAGATTGGTTAGCAATCTAGGTAGAGATTTCTGCCCAGGAGCTCTCTCCCGCCCACCTCTCAATTCTCCTTACCTACAAGCAGCCCCAGTAAGACCAAACAAAGAGCTTCGAGCCTCATGGTAGAACAGTTCAGAGTCCAGCTGGGCTGTGCTAGTTCCTTCCTCAATCCTCTTGGAAGAGGAAATGAAAGTTGCACTTCCCTTAACTAAAATAATCCCACCCCGAGCCTGACTCAGACACCTTGGCTCCCATGTTAGTCACTGGTTTTCACAGCTAAGCTGTGATTGGCAGCAACCTTTTGAGTGGGAGGTACAAAGTCTTAAATGAGGCAGTTGACTCAAGAGGATCTTAAGCAAAACTTGCTCTACTTGGTTATTTACAAGGCGAGAAATGCATTTTCTCATTGGTCAGACATCTAACCCCACCTGTGTAAACTGCCTTCAAACCCAGCACTAGATAGGCAGGCAGATCTAAGAGGCCAACCTAGTCCATACTTTCAGGATAGAGGAAGCCCCCTTCCACCAACCCAAAGGAGATAGGCAATCAGCATCCATATCTGGGTTAGGCCTCAGCTGACTATGCAGAACTCGGTTTCACTTACTCCTTGACCCCATTTCTCTATTAGTTCCTCAAGGTTGGAATCACATGACACGACTAACCTTCTGTTCAGGGTATTATTCTGTCAGTACCACTTCTCAATGTAGTGGATCATTTGGTTTTCTTTTTTTTCTTGGTTTTTCTGTAGCTTTTGGAGCCTAGAACTAGCTCTTGTAGACCAGGCTGCCTTGAACTCAGATCCACCTGCCTCTGCCTCATTTGCTATTTGTAAACACACACACAGCAAGGAGGCAACACAGCAAATATAGTGAGGAACTAGCACAGCTGATCCACAAGCAGCAGGTGGCAGAGGAACAAACAAGAAGCCCAAACAGGCAGTTTCCAAGTAATTTTATTCAGAATTCTTGTGTTTGTTTCCTGAATCAATAAATACTATACAAAACAATGTAAAAATGGCTACCATATTCTCTCCCCTGCTCCCCTCACCTGGGGAACAATTCCCCAGACAACTTCATGCAGGGATTCTCCCTGTAGATTTGGTCCAGCAAATGAGGCCAGACATCTTTTAGACCCTTGACTCACTTTTGGAGACTTGGCCGGGGTAAGAAAGCCTTTAGAATCAGGGGTAAGAAAGCCTTTAGAATCAGGTGACTAGGTTAGGGAAATGATTAGTGTTTTGGGGGGAGGAGACGGCGCCTGGGGCAGAACCTACCCCAAAGAAAAGGGTGTCTAAAATGTTCACGGTTCCTTCTTTTTGCCTCAAAAAGTGACATTTATTCAAAGAGAGAGAGAAAAAAAACAAAAAAAAAAACCAAAAACAAGATGTCCATCCCTCGGCTCCCTTCCCTCCCCCCTCCAGCTGTTCCTCAGCCCCCCAGGACTGAACCCTGGCTATGGCCAGGTAGCAGGACAGCCCCTCAAATGAGGTCAGCAACATTGAGGGGCATCTCTTCAATGGAAGTGTTGTAGAATGTCTCAATGTCTCGAAGAGTCCTCTTGTCTTCTTCTGTCACCATGTTAATGGCCACACCTTTACGGCCAAAGCGACCGCCACGGCCAATTCTAAGGAGAAAAGAATAAGCAAGTGAGGAGAAAGGGGTGCCGGCGAGTTTGAGCAAGTGAGTTTTGGTACCTCCGATCTTCATTTACCTGTGGATGTAGTTTTCCCTGTTGGTGGGAAGGTCGTAATTGATGACTAGGGAGACCTGCTGCACATCAATGCCTCTGGCCTAGGTCAAGAAAGATGGTAAGAGCTGTCAGAAGATAATCTACCCAGACTGACTAGGCATACATGTAGGCAGGCAAAGGCGGGCAAAGGCAACAAGCAACCCTTGTTCCCCAGACCTCAGGCATGCCAGATTTTCTTCCAAGTTGCTACGTTCCTGAAAGGGGCACTAGTCAGCCCCTTGGAGAGGGAATCACCTTGGACTCACTCCTCCCCCCTTTGCTTTCCCTTAACTGGCCCCTACTCACCAACAGGTCAGTGGTAATTAATACTCTGCTAGAACCAGACCGGAACTCCCTCATGATCACATCTCGTTCCTTTTGGTCCATATCACCATGCTAAAAAATAAGGATGTAACAAATAGCACAAGGTGTCTTCTGGGCAACCTACTCTTACCACACGTGCACATAGCT
Source organism: Ondatra zibethicus (assembly GCA_004026605.1). Lineage (NCBI taxonomy): Eukaryota > Metazoa > Chordata > Mammalia > Rodentia > Cricetidae > Ondatra > Ondatra zibethicus. The sequence goes on from PVIU01005791.1 coordinate 53,767, forward strand.
ATTAATAAGTTTTGAGAAAACTTACCATGGCAGAAACAGTGAAATCCCGGGCATGCATCTTCTCAGTGAGCCAATCCACCTTCCTTCTGGTATTGATAAAGATTACTGCCTGGGTGATAGTCAGGGTTTCATACAAGTCACACAATGTGTCAAGCTTCCACTCCTGGAGATCCGGAAACATCAGTCAGGGGCTATACCCAACAACTTACTACCAGGTCCGCCTGCTGCACTGGGCCCCACCTCTCGTTCCACATTGATGTAGAATTGGCGGATACCCTCCAAGGTCAACTCTTCCTTCTTAACAAGAATCCGAATGGGGTCTCTCATGAACTTCTTGGTCACCTCAAGGACATCAGAGGGCATTGTAGCAGACAACAAAACTACCTAGTTAGTGAGAGTGAAAATGGATCAGCCACAAGGGTGTTTTGTGCTCCTCACATCACAACCAAGCCATGGTTACCCCGTGAAGACTGCCGCTTTCCTTACCTGTGTGTTACTGTTGAGCTTCTGGAATATATCATAGATCTGGTCCTTGAACCCACGGCTTAACATTTCATCTGCTTCATCCAGTACAAACATCTTGATATATTTTGGGGCTAGAAGGCAGAAAAGATACCAACACAGTAAGAAATGTGAAATATATTTAACTAAGTTTCTTGGTAAGAGGGCAGCCAAGGGGCAGAGACAGTCTGCTCTCAGAATATAAGAACTGATCCTTTGCCCAAGGCCTCCCTGCTAAGTGAGACAACAGCCCTGGGAAGTAGAACACTACCTGGGCTAAGGCAACAGGGAAGCTGGGCTCAGATGACACGCATGGGGTTCATCACAGAGCAACTCAATTCTAAGGGAAAGCTAACATCCTAAGAAATGAAACTTGGGAAAGCCACCCAGCAACTAACTTTAAAGTAGCACTTACACAAGTATCTCCGGTTAAGCATATCAAACACCCGGCCAGGAGTGCCCACGATGATATGGGGGGCCTCCATCTGTAGCTTCTGCACCTCAGCACGCACATTGGTGCCCCCAATACAGGCATGACAAGAGGCACCCATGTAGTCTCCTAATGCCATGACCACTTTTTGTATCTGAACACAAAAGAGACATCTACATTAGCTTGAGCTATGACAGGCCATTTACTGAATTATCCTACTCTTTACCTGCTGAAAAACAGCTGTCAATTTAATCTTAAGACACCCCCCCCACTGCCATCACAAATGGCAGTCCTGATTTCTAAACACAGACTGCTCACAGTAAGTTTTCCATTCTACATCCAACCCTCTAAAACCAGGCCATCCCTTATGGCGTGGAACTCACAGCCTCCACCCTACCATCACATTCCAAAGGCTGGATTATGAATGCAATGACATACCCAACATGTTTACTACAACCCTGCCACAAAACTCAAGACTTCGCCCATGCTGGGCACACGTTTCACTAAGTTACACCCTCAGTCCGTATGCAAACAAAACACAAAAACAATGATCTGGATATACAGGGCCCTCACTGTTAGTTCTAATTTCTTAATTCTATCAACACCCAGATGCTTCAAAATAACTAGGTTAAAATATTAGTTAACAGTAGCATCAGGATTTTGTGCCCCAGGCATGAAACAGCTTTGGCCACCAAACCAGGCATCAAGCTAGGATGAACAAAGGGCTGCCATTTGCTCTACCCCTGGCTGATATAAGAACAACACCACCACCAAGGTGTCACTTTGCCCATTGCCAGGGTTTTTTTTCATAAAACAGCTGACCCTGCCCAGCCAGCTTGATTCCACACCCTTTCCCATTTTGTCCAAGAACTGGGTAAAGAAGTTTCACTAGCAGAAAACCGTTGATAATCCACAGCTCTAGAATCTACCACCCCACTTAACTATTCTAAAGCCAGCAGTGGCAGAAAATACACCTGCCCTCTCAGTTGCTGCCATTCTTACACCAGCCACTTAAAGAGGAAAAAAAACCACTCTTACCTGCTGAGCCAACTCACGAGTGGGTGCCAGAACCAAAGCCTGAGTGGCCTTTAGATCTAACTCAATCTGTTGCAAAATTGATATAGCAAATGTAGCTGTTTTCCCAGTCCCAGACTGGGCTTGAGCAATCACATCATAACCTACAATCAGATCAAGAATTACATTTGTTAAAGGAGCTCGGGCTCATAGACGAAGGACCCTAGTTCATGGTATCAGTAAAGAAACAAGGACGCAAACAAAATGTTGGGACCTCCAACTTCCTGTCACCACAATATTGTGACAACAGACTCCAGGGTACCAAAACTACACCCATCTACGCTAGACACAGACCATTAGAAATCTACCCAGGCCAGGGACAGTCCTAATCTATCCTGACAACAATTCTTACCCTTGATACAAGGAAGAATGGCTCGCTGCTGGATGGCAGAGGGCTTCTCAAAACCATAGGCATAAATACCACGGAGGAGGGATTCTGAGAGATTCATGTCATCAAAACTATCCACAATCTCATTCCAGTTACTCTGCAAGATGCAAAGAAATGAAAGCTTAGTTAAGACAGTAACATGTTTTACACAAAAACTGCACAACCACTCCACCCAAGCCTGCTACCTCATTCTAGGTGTCTGACATCACTGTCACTATAAGGAGGTGCCGCCAGTTTGCTTCAGATGTGTAAAGCAAGAATTTGAATAGGGGAGAAAATATATGACAAGGTAGTGGAGTCTCACCTCGATGACGCCTTCGGGCTCCATCCCGTCAGGGCCATTGTCTCTGGATCTGTTGATTCAAAGCATTAGTTTTGATTTCCTGCTGGAGTAGACCACGAAAGAGACCAGCCAATTCCCGATCCAACTCCCATTTGCTCCCAAAGAACAGTCAAGAGGCACTTTAGAGTGACCCTCCTGTGAAGATCAGCGGGCTGTGCCTTCACACACAAGACGCCAAGATGCGGTCTCTCCTGCCAGACCCACATGTTCTGGGCCCGGAGGATCAAAGCGTGTGCGCCTCCTCCCGGGAATCAAGGCCACCGGAAGTCCCGCCCTTCACCTTCGAGTTCCGAGGGTGGGCCGTCCTCTTCCCCCCCACGTCATGCCGCCCGCGCCCTCCCCCACTCCCTCCGGCCTGCCCCCCCTCCCCAGTACCCGGATGTGGGAGGCCGCGGGCGGTGGCGGCCTCGCGCACAATGAGCCCCGGCCGAGTTAGCAAAGGGGAGATTGCACAACACAGACAAGCGAAGCAGACTGGGGGAGGGGAACCTCTCAAGCGGCCATGTGCTCATTCGCTCCGCCACTCGGCGGCGTCTCCCCCGCCATGAAACAATCCGCATCCCGCCCGCCCCCGTCGAGAAATGGCGTCGCCCTCCCATACCTCAGGCCGCTCACCCCCGAAGTAAAGTGGACCTGCCCATCCGCAGTTTGCCAATTGCCCGGCTTGTGCGGCAAAATGGACCCGCCCGCCCGGCGCCGGGTGGGCTCCTGGTGCCTCACGCGGCCGCTCCTCGGGGTTAAGCTCAGTCCTGGCCGTCAAGAAAACCAGCACCCTGAACGGCCTGTTTCTTCTTCCCCGACCCACATTCCGAGAGCGACGTGAAGACCCAGGCACCTCTGCCTGTCGCGAGTGGTACCGCCAGAATCCTCCGGAACCCTCGCGCGCGCCCTGCCCGACACAGGGAGGCAACCAGACCAGCCGGCTCCGGGCCGCGCAGCCGCCTCTCCTCTTTCCCACGCTAGGTCGCGACCTCGTCTCGCCTTTCAGTACCCGGGCTCCAAGCACAGCACCCCCTCGGGCAGAGGCCTCGCGACGAACCTCGAGCCCTCCGCCCTTTCCCATCTCCGCGCTGGTGGCAGCGTCGGCCGTGGATGGCTTCCCCCTTGCCCCCCCCTCCGGACGGTTCCTCCCGGCTCGGTTTCCCCGCAACCTGGTAGGTTTTGGGCGATGGGCCTCTCAACTCCCCCCCCCGCGGGGCCTTCGAAGGGAGCGGCAGGGTAAGTAGCCAACACCTCTTGCAAATGTCTTTCTTACCGAGAATCCTGACTCGCAGACATGATCCTTAGAATCTAGGGCGGAGTGCCCGCCTATCGACAACTTATAGAGCACCCGACCCCGCCCCAGCCATCGCATTGGCTTGGCCGCCTCTGCCCCGCCTGCCGGCGCTGTGCAACTCGACGTGACGTTAGTTTGTAGGCGCTTTACCTCGTACGCCCTACTGGGTAATTTGAATGTCTATCATGGTCCAGGCCCGCCCTGCAACCTCATTGGCTGAAAGGCCCGCCTTTCTCACTGGTACGGAAGTGACATATGGAAGTCGGGCCTCGCGGCAGGGCAGCCATCTTGGAACCCAGCACCTTTACACGTGCGGAGGCGATCGTGCCTTAGTCACGTGGCTCATCGGGTCCTATCAAGCGACGGGGGTGTGGCTTTAGCCTCCGGGGACTTCCGGGCACTCGGGACTACTGCTTCCCTTTACATCTCTGCTACAGGTTTCTACCGAAGTTTTGTTCTTCCGACCACTAAAGATTGGTGTGTTCACAGTGTACCAAGAATGACGGAACCAGTATCGATCTCTCTGGGGATAGGAAGTTTTCCTAGCTGGAGAGAAAAGGATGAAACCCATTTCTGGGCTAACAGGCATAGGGAGGTGTGCTGTCAGGGTACTTGGCCAGCTCCATCCCTGGTTCCTTGGGTGTCTGTTCCCAGCTTCTTTCTCAGGCTCCCTTATTTTTGAGGCTTAATTCCTCTTTCCTGCCTCTACTATGCTGCCCTGGAGGATTTGTTTGGACGATGAAGTGTTGGCACATAAAGAAAGCTGGCTTTTGAGATCTTAAGACCTGAAAAAGGGGCAGCTAACAGCACTAGCTGGAAGGCCTGAGACAGAGCACATCCACTAATTTAAGGCCCCTCAAGTAAGACCACCACTTAAGTATCTTCAAAGGATCCTTTATTGACCAGAGCAGGACCGTGGCATTTTTATATATATATTTATATATATAAAAAAAAAAGTCTTGAAGATCTGGCAGGCAGTAATCCCTTTGCCCGCCCACCACCCCCATAGTTTTCCTGCCCCCTGAACACGGAAGGAGGAATGATGCTCCCCCTAGGCCACAGGGCAACATTCCCCTAGAGAGGGAGGAAAGGCTCTTGTGTAGCCACCCCTTCCCTGTCAGAAATCAACATTCTCGCAAAGAAAACAAAATACAGAAATCAAAACATTTAAATATGAAAATCCAAAGGGAACTGGGTGGGGAGACAGAAGGAACTGGAGTTTCTTGGGAAGGCTCTCCCTTGTCCCCTGCCCATTAATGGGCTAAGGGTCTGGGGTACGAGGCTCACACAGTGAGTTTGCAGTGACATAGTTCCTTGTAGATCTGCCGTCGAAGTTTGGGCATGTCCTGCTGGGTGAAGCTGAATGGCTGGGACAGGGCCAGGTGCTTGCAGTACTAGGTGTTAACAAAGCAGGCCATGAGAACCGTTTACTGAGCATCCCTCCCAGTCAGGACCTGCACTACACATTTCACACAAACTGTATCTTAATCTTTCAGAATATCTCCATTTCCCATACAGACTGGCATTAGCATCTAATATAGCCTGAGATTTAAAACACTCTACATAATATGTCCAGTGTTCAAGTGGGAAAAAAAGATTGAACTGGGAGAGGCTGTTAGGAAGCCTCTATACTGGGACCAAAGGCAGAGAACCGGTCCCAACTCTGGATGGAGGACTGGAGAGGAAACCAGGGTTTCTGTGCTGTCACATAAAGGTACTCCCTGCTCTACAACTGGCTGAGCCAACTGAGGCAAGAACTCATCAACAGCCCTAAGCACTGACTGGGAAGGGGGCCTCAGCAATTGCTTACCTGCAACACAAAGGCACCACAGTCGCTGTCATTGTTCTGCCTGGCCACGTTCTAGGGAGGAGAAAGCAAGAGAATCCCAGAGGTCACAGATTAAGTTCCCACCTCCTATCCACTACCTCACTACCACACTATTCTACTTCCCTCTGGAAACTCACCATTTTGAAGTAACCTTTCCAGCCCTGGTGGAAATCCAGTCGGTCTTTTTTTACCGCTTCTGCCTGCAGATATTTGGCAATATGCTATGTGGAAAAGAAAAAAGCGACACCATCATTTACCAGCTGAATGCAGGGTCTGATAGTCACTCCTCAGGCTCAGGCTTGTTGCCCAATGGCCCTACATCTTCACTACTTGTTTTCCCACAGCCTCCTCTAACCTTAGGGCAGCGGCGGTTTAGAGTGCGCTGTGAGTCAAAATAGGTGATGGTGCGCTGCCTGACATCAACAGATATAAGGGACCAGTGCACCTCCAGATGGATGGGGATCAGCAGCAGCTCCTTATTGAAGATGTCCACCTGAAGAGAGAGTGCTGAAGGTCAGAAACAACAGAAAACCCTGCTGGAGGCCAAGAGGAGTCTAAAAAGAAAATATGCAGCAGGCAAAGGAGTCACAAAATACAGATCCTAGATTGTGAGGGAAGGCTCAGCTTTGATGTTAATACTTATGAGAGGTTTTATTGGGAAGCTAGGGGGTGACACAGGAGCAGTGCTTGGTATACAACTCATGATCTGCTGCATGCTAAACAAGTCCTTTACTACTGAATTACATTACACTGTTGTTTAGATTCCCTATGTGTGTGCCATGCACACGGAGGCCAGAAGACAACTGAGTGTCCTTCCTCAGACAATGTCAACCTTTAAGACACTCCCTCACTGACTCAGGACTCAACAAGTAAGCTTGGCAGGCTGACCAGCAAGTTCCAGAAATCCACTTATCTCCACTTCCATAGCACTGATATTACTACTACCCCTGGCCTGACTTTTTTTTAGGTGGGGCTCAAACTCAGGTCAGCATAATCACTCTACAGGCTGAGCTATTTCCCTAGCCCAGATGTTGCTTTGTTTGTGTTTTTGGTCTTTTGAGACAGGGTCTCTCTAAACAGCCCTGGCTGTCCTGGAACTCACTATGTAGACCAGGCTGGCCTCAAAATCAGAGAGATCCTCCTGCTTCTCCCTCCTTAGTGCTTGGATTAAAAACATGCACCATCACATCTGGCTGATGTTGAGATATTTGATGGTGAAGAAAGTTGGAAATAAAGTATCAGAACATACATGTGTCTTATAATTCCAGCAGCTAGAAGGTAGAATTAGGAGTTCAGGGCCAGTCTCTGCTATGAGATCCTATCTGGTACCAGGTACTCATACATTAAAGGAAAAAGTTTATATAAAAACGGACTCTGGAGCTGGAGAGGTGGCTCACAGCCTAAGAGCACTGGCTGTTCTTCCTGAGGACTTGAGTTCAATCCCCAGCACCCACATGACGGCTCACAACCATCTGTAACTTAAGTTCCAGGATTCAATGGCCCCTTCTTGCTTCTATGTCACTGCATGCATATGGTGCAGACATTCATGCGGGCAGAACACCCAATATACCTTATAATAATTAAAGCAAAAACAAAACAGACTCAGGATTTTGGTGCCACACCTAGGGTTGAAGTGCAGCTTCTACACTTACTGGCCTATACCTTGCCCTATCTCAAGAAGAGAGCGAAAGGACCTGTCCTCATTCATTACAGGGAGTAAACTAGTCACTATTCGCATGAAATGCACGGCTCAGTTAATGTGTATATTCATCCTACCACAAGTTCTTGTATCACTCAAGACACAAAACTGCCAATTGGGCAAGTGACTGCTCAAGATCACAGAAGTAAGCAACAGCAAAGACTTTTATTATATGGGAGGGGGCACATCTGCCATGGTACATGTGTGGAGGTCAGAGAACAAGCTGACTCTCTCCCTCCACCATGTGGGTCCCAGGGATCAAACTCGAGTCATCAGGCTTGGCAGCAAGTACCTTTACCCACTGGGCCATCTTGCTGAACCTAACGAAGGCTAAGGGTTTGTCACTGTGTTGTCACTCTTGAGGCTTCTGGATGAAACGGCTCACCAGGCCCCTGCATAAACCTGAGCACAGATATGAAGCCCTAGAGCCAGGCCAGGCCAGGAGTCTAGTGGTGTATGGTGCACAGCTATAATTCTAGCTATTTTTTTTTGGGGGGGGTAGAGGGTAGGAAGCTAAGACAGTGTTAGGTTACAGGAGGAAAGAAGGCAAGTGGGTATTAGGACCAATGTTCCTTCGTTGCTGTAGAAATTTCTTGGCCTTTCAATTACAGGGCAAAGAAACCTACAGAAATTCTTGAATGCACCCTAAACTGCTCCTGTCCCAATTTTTCCCATTACTAAGTCCCAAGCCCCCCTTTGGCACTCAAGTCCAGCTATGTCACCTGAGCTACTTTCCCCTTTCATCCCATCACGGAATGAGCACCAAACATGAAGCATCTCTAGTCTGGTATGGGTGGTAAGATGGCTCAACAGGTACAGTGCTTCCATAAAGCCTGACTGCCTGAGTCTGAGCTCTGGAACTGATCCTTGCACATTGTCTTCTGACCCCCACATGCATACCATGGGACACACACCCACACAGTAGAAATGCAATTAGTTTTTCAATGGCTTCTCAAGGTACACAGAGTGACATCCATCTTTGTCAGTTACGTCATAAAACACACATGATCTTCTCTGCCCAATTTTCTATCATTCTACCCCTAGTCACTGTGTTCAAAGCACTTTCTTTTTCTATCTGGGTCTCAAATACTTGCTGTTTCTTTTGCTTAGAGCGCTGTTTCCCAGACTGCACATGGTGACTCCAGTCATTCAGATGTGGAAGGCCTGTACCCACTTCTCATGCTGTCACTACTGTTTAATATGTTCACAACACTTTATGACTAGCTGAAATCTAACTTACCCTAACCTCATCAAGGCAAAATTATTTCCTTACTTAATATTGTATCCTTGTTTCCTACAGTAGTGCCTGGTACACAAGACATTTAATATTTAGCAGAATGGTGACCAGGGCTGGGGAAAGGGCTCATAGAAAGCAAAACTCTAAAACTTTAAAATGTGAAAGACAAGGTGCTGCACAAGTAGCTGTGAACTCGTAACTCACATTTTTGGTCCACCTTTTCACCCCATCATAACCCTTGGTACGGAGTTTATCATAGAAGAAACTGTTGAAGAAATGCACCTGTGCCAAAGACACAAAAGAGCTGGATAGAATTAAAAGACTTCAGAGTTGCCCAGAATTCCCTTCCCCTTCCCAATCCATACTCCATTGCATATGGCCTAAGTGGAATGGCTTCAACAGCTGGTGTTCTAATTCACTTAACAATACAGTGGAACTGTGGTTTTGTTTTTAGACAGGATGTCTCTGTGTAACACTCTGGCTGTCCTGGAACTCAGAGATCCCCATCTCCTGCCTCTGCCTCCCAAGTGCTAAGATTAAAGGTGTGTGCTACCACTGCCTGGCACAGAACTGTTTTTAACCTTCTCTTACAGATAATTTCCTATCAATTACTGGGGTTAAAACACTAGAGACTGGCTTGCAGATTTAAAATAGCTTACCACTTATCACCTCTTCTCCCAAACACAGACCCTAGTTATAGAAGATGGGAAGATGAAAGCGGATGTAAAAAAAACTGCTAAGTCAGCCTACATTGCAAAGTTCTGGGCATTAAAGAATCTGGTTGGTGTCAAGTGGTGCCATAGACAGATGCCTTTAATTCTAGCGCTGGGAAAGCAGAGGCAAGTGGATCTGAGTTCAAGGCCAGCGTGGTCTGCATTTCAAGTTCCAGGAAATCCAGGGCTACACAAAGAAACCCTGGATCAAAAAAAGAAAAAAAAAAATCTGGTTGGACCTACCTTTTCAGGGACTGTGTCCATGACCAGGTCTCCATACATGTTCATCACCTGGGGAAAAGAAGAAAGTAACTTGCCCTAGAGGGTGTGGCGAGGGTACAGGGTTGGTTCCCCTATGCAAAAGGCTCCACTCTCCAAAGGCTTTTTCAAGTCCCTTTATCTTCCTCCTCTTACCTGGTCATTGAGCCAGTTCTGTCCATATAAGGTCCCCAAGTCATCCATGGTGAGCACGTGTCGTTTATAGGATACCCGGAAGCCCCTTACCATGGCATTGCCTGGCATGCGCTGGTAGGACTGGATCAGCTGCAGTACCAGACTCTTCCTGAATAGGCCAAAGGTTTGCAATCATACAAGAGCTAATGGGCTGGGGCAGACAATTTATCCACTATGATCTAGAATAAAATTCTAAAATGACCTTTTTCACCAGTCCTTTTGAGAGTCTCCCACGCCCCAGAAAGAAAACAGGGAAGATCAGGCATAAACTTCTCAGTGTCTCACAGTATCCCAAATAAAGATCTTCCCAATTGTTTTCTAGAGCTTGGTACTTTGTCTACGGCTTCCTCTCCTGCAGCTGTAGCTTTTACATCCTACATACATCCCTAAAGGAGGAAAAGCATTCTCTCCCCGGCCTGAAGGTCTCAGCCCTCCTTCAAAGCTCACCTGGAGGGTGTAGAGAACTCCTGCTGGAAAATGTCCTCCAGCTTCTCGACAACTTCATCAGTGCTGAGGGGGATGAGGCTACCGTAAGTTTGAAGGAATTCATCTAAGATGCCTAAACAGAGGTAGAAGAATAAATACGGTGAGACCTTTAGACTCTGACCGAGGAGGTCCAAAAGGAGACTTAAGTCCTCTAAAGGCTTACTCTGAACGCAGGTCACGTGTTCCTCCCGTAGAGGGCTGTGCTGGCCAGCTTTCTCCTCAGGCCGCTCTGCCTCTTCCGCAGGGCCCAAGTCAGAGCCCTGAAAAAGTTCCTGAGCCACATGGTCCCCAATGCTGCACACATTGCTGATGAGTATGCTGGCATCAGGGGGTGCCAGGCTGCGCTCCCCTTCAGGACCAGATAGTCCCCCAAAACCATTAGGCAGAGTACATGAGAGGAGGCCTATAAGGCATGGAAAACGCAAAGGAATGAGAAATCAGCTCAAGTAAAAGAAAAAACTGATCCATACAAATAAGACCACAGAGCATGGACGAAGCAGAGCGTAGCAATACAAGCCTTATGGAATGCAGGACACCATGTGCCCCCCCCAGCCTAATGTAAGGCCGTCCAAAGAAAAGGAAGACTTCCTGTTCACCAGCAGGACGAAAGCAGAGTAGGATTCAGAGAGACTTCAGAAATACCCACTACCAATATATGCTAACACCTAGCCTAGTACACAGTGCATAAGGATGATAAATCATTAGGCTGGAGTTAGAAGAAATATTCTAAATAAAAACGTTAAAGTCTACAGATGATACACCCTTCTCATAGAGGTCCATTCCACAAGCACATAAGTGAACTGTGGAGACATGCACAAGCCTGAACCTGAGAGGAAGGCGGCTTTGGGACGGACGACCCTGACTTTCCTAAACCAGAGCGCCCTTTGTCATCTGTACTGAAGACCAAAGCTGCTCCGTGTGTTCCAAGCATCATTACTGCTCAAAATGAGATTCTCCCACTGCCACAGGATAGGAGCTTTCTTTGCAGCCTAGGCTAGGCTGCTCTCCTGTCTTAGCCTCCCAAGTGATAGATGACAGGTGTGTGCCAGAACCGGGTCTTTCAGATTAAGGCTCAATGAGATCACTCCGCAGCTCTTTCGGACACCTAGCTCTGTTTTCCTTAGGCCCAGTTCTCACCACAGCGACAGAGTCCTGGTGCTCCAGGCTCTTCACCCTTCCCACTCCATCTCCCACCTTACCGGAGTCGGGGTCCAGAGGAGACTTTGGGGTCCACCTTAGTCCATCTTCCTCCATGGGGGGCCCAGAGGGCACTGGTGAAGACCCTCTCATCCCGTCCTCAGCCATGAGAGCACCTAGCAGACCCAGTCGGGGTGGGGGTGGCCCCCGGGGGGAATCAAAACGACAGCAGGGTGATGGCACCTGTGGCGTTGCACACCCTTCCTGGGGTGAGAGATGGTTCTTGGTGTGTGCCAGGTTCCGCCGCCGGGCTCGGTGGCGCCCCCAAAGCTTCCAGTGGAATGTCAACGAGGTGCTTTTTGAGTAGAGCAGCATCTGGAAGGCTCTCATGGCTCGGCGCCGGCGCTGTGAGCAGGCTTTTCTATGAGAGGGCCGCAGAGGGCGAGGACGCTGGGAGGCACCCAGGTGGCCCCATCTAGGGGGCAGCCTCCAAGCTGCTACTTCCTCCTCCTCATCTTCTTCCTCCTCCTCTTCCTCTTCTTCACTAGCCGAGGCATCAAAAGAGGGCCGAGGTGCAGGGAGGCGTCTAGTTGGCACTGTGGTCCCTGACCCAGGATCTGGCCCAAACCCACCACCTGACTTGAGCCGGGGCTTAGGGGGAAGGGGCCAACGGAGACGTTCTCGTCTGGGGTTTGAGTAAGTGGTGCCGGGTCCCGAGGGCTCAGGCCCCCAAGACCCGGTCCCTTGTATAGTCTCTTTCATCTTCCAATACCCTGTAAAACAAAAACTTCGATATCAGAATCAACATCCTACTTCTTCCTCCAAGGCAACTGTTCCTCAGCATTTCCCCTCTTGTTTCAGATACAAATAAAAATCTAAAAGCCCCTACCTTCAGCTCTTCCCAGCTAACCTGGTCCACAAGGACCCCTTCAGAGTTTGCCGTCATTTCTTCCCTTGCCCAGGTAGAGAAGCAACGGAAAATGACTAAGTGGCAGGCCTTAGATTTTATTTCTAAGCTCCTTGCATGAAGCCCAGTATTTCCAGGCTCCCCTTTAATGCCACTATGGGTGTCCTTAGGATAAGTCTTAGGGTTACTTTGCTCAACACGGGAATCCTGACATGTATACCTGGAAGACAACGTCCACTAGGAAAACTTTGTTCCCGAGTGGGAAGTTCCCGTTCACCCTGGAATGATATGGGGGAGGAGGAAGGGACACATACGCCTCAGGTGTGGGGAAAGGAAAGGTGCTGCCAGGGTTATGGCTCAGAAAATGGGGTGATGAGAGGGGAAGATTTTGAAGGAAACTGGAAGCAAACAGAGTCGGTGCTTAGCGACCGAATCAAGAGGATAGGAGAGAACGAAGCTGGGGGAGCCAGGCAAACCAGCCCCTCTCCAGCCTTATCCCGGGGGACCTGAATGCTTCCCGACCCGGTATAGTTCTGAAACCTAAGGCGGTTCGGCACACACGGATCTCAAGTCCCTTAAAGGGCCTCTTGGGCCCAGTTAGGTGGGTGCGAGGACCAGGAATGGAAGAGGCCACAGAAGGGCGGGGGGAGGGGAAGGGGCGTCCTCACCCGGAGCGGGGAGCCGGCCACACGGGCCCCAAGGCGGGTGTCTCCGCCTCAGGCTTTCCGGCTCATCTTTCGGACGGCGGCGACCCCGCCACTCCTGCTGTCTTCAGATGGAGCCGTCTCAATTCACGATGCCAACGCTCCGGGCCGCGCGCTGTGCCGCCCCGCCGCGGCCGCCTCTAGCGCGGCTTTAGCCTCCACCTCCACCTCCACCTCCACCACCGCCACCACCCCTCCTCCTCCTTCCCCTCCCGCGAGCCCCAGGCCCACCGCCGCTGGCGGCGCAGGGTTAGTACGTCACACCCGGCGAGCGGCGCCGGCGCGGCCAGCTCGTGCCCGGTCCCGCCTACCTGAAAGCGTGCAGGCCACCGGCCGGTCCCGCCCTCGAGCGCTACGCGGGGCCGAGTCTGCGCACAGCTGCCTGGCTCCCCGCGCGTGGCAGCCCCGCCGCTCGCCCTTTTACGTCTGCGTGTCGCGCCCGGCCTCACGCTCTACGTCGGAGCCCCACGATGCTCTGTTCCTCAGTGGCCTGAGCCCGCGCTGATCCAGTGGGCTTCCCAGACCATGGCCAGGATGTCAGGGTCCTACGGGGACTGGCCAGAGGCTTGCCGCTCGGGGAAACGGAGGCGGGATGGGGGCCGACACGCATTCTTTTTTTTAACTTTACGCAGGGTTCGATTCAGGAGTGAGACACTGCCAGGGCGTCCAATACATACAAACTTTCCGGACACCATTCCAGTCTTTGAGAGTCTTTTGTTATTTTGTTTGTTTGAGACGGGCTCAACTATGTAACCCTGGATGTCCGGGAACTCGCTGCTTAGACCAAGCTGACCTCGAACTCATAGAGATCTGCCTCCCTAGTACCGGAATTAAAGGCGTGAAGCACCATGCCCAGCTTGGAAGTTTACTAGGGGGACTGGGGAGCACGGAAGGCATGCAGATCGACGCACCATAAATACATCCTTCTAGATAATAACAAGAACTCTGACACAATAGAAACGGTGAAAACAGGGTTCTTGTAAATTGAAGCAGAGGGCACTTGAAGAGGCGTGGCCAAGAGACACGGGTTTTCCCTAGAGGAGGCCGTATTCTTTCCTCAAGCTGCCGCTAGATGGTGGTGCCGTTCTGGATGCATTCCAGTGGACTCGGCGAGTGGACAAGGATTGGCACAGTTCACCGAAACCCCCCTAACACACACAACAAAAGAATTTGGAGCTGGGTGGGAGATAAACGCAAAATCTTCTACCTTTTTAATATCCTTTAAGTCAAAGCCCAGGGAGTGGGGGCGGGAAAGGCAGAGGGAAGACCGAGAGTCACGAATTCAAACCCAAGCAAGGCCATTCTTGACCGTTTGCTTTCCTTTGTCTAGCCAGTTCTTGCAGTCTCCAGTATGGCCCGTACCGTTCTTCTCAGTTTACAACCCCCTTTTATAGCACAATCATAGTTTCACAAATCCTAGAAAGGTTCCGTGCGGAGAGAGGCTAAGTTTTGCTTTTGCCCGTGGAATTTTGACAGTGAGAATATCCCCTTGATGTAGATGAAAGACACCTGAGGAAAAAAACGAGAGAGCAGATGCTCAGTGAAACACAGCTACACAAGTTCTCGGATGTTTCACTGCCCGCTCTAGCCCATTTTGATTTTATGTTGGGGGAGACATGCGCATGTGCGGAGACTAGGAGAGAGTCAGTCACTTCTCTCTGTGGGTTCTGAGGATCAAACGCAGGCGGTGAGGGATGGAACAGGAACCTTTACTAATTGAACCATCTCACTGCTCCTTTCTTGTTTGGTTGGTTTTTGGAAGACAGGGTTTCTCTGTGTAGCTTTGGAGCCTGGAACTCACTCTGTAGAACAGGCTGGCCTCGAACTAACAGAGATCCTCCTGCTTCTGCCTCACGAGTGCAGTGCTGAGATTAAAGGCGCGCCACCACCGCCCGGCACCCTTCTTTTCACTTTTGAGACAGTCCCGCACTGTACACGGGCTGGCCTTGAACTTCAGCTCAGTTTCCATCTCCCACCTCAGCTTCCTAAGAACTTTGTGGCTCATAGGTTTTTTCTCCCTGTAAGGACCTAGGCATCTTGTTCTTTAGTCTTCGGATTTGCTTCTACACCAAGTTGCCAACTCTTCTGTAACTCCTCACACCAAGCCAGCTCTGCTTGAGTTGATGGGACCTGCTCTGTTCACATTAACCCTTTCCTGACCCTGTCCTCACCTGCACTGTAACAGCTGTTGTAGGCACGGTCGGGATCTGAGGGCATACTTCGGATACATCGGAATAGAGTCTCCCGTCTCCCTTGGCTTTCCCGAGATACCACCTGACCCATGGTGAAAGTCACATCATGAAACAGGACCTGTGAGAGGGGGGGATATGCTGAAGAGAACCAGGAATGCAAGGTTCAGTCCTGGGAGTCCTCAGGAGCCCTGCTATAGGAGCCAGGGAGTGAGGAGGGGTCTCCTAAGTTTGGTATGAGCAGAGGAATCAGGAAAATCCTCATTATGGGGTCCCTAAGAAAGAATGACAAGCCAGCCTCCAAGTCCACATGGTGGGCTCAGGGTTTGTCTGGGGTTACCTGGCTGTATAGCAGATAAATTCCAGTGTCCCAGACTCGGACAACGTATCCTTGGACCTCCAGGCCTCTCCCACGCTTAAGAGCTGGTTGCCACATCACCTCCGTCACATCGGAGTCCACTGGAGGTGAGGAATGCGACAGGTCAGCATTTCCTTACACTCACAGACATGAGCTCTCCCACTTTTCATATCTAGGATTCTCTTGGCCCCAGCCCCACAGTTCCTGGTCGGTGCCCTTCCCACAATGCCATTATTGAAAACAGTGCTCACCCTTGGAGGTGATGTTAATGGGAACAAGATGCAGAACTGAGTACTTCTCTAAGGAGAGAAGGAGGGAATCACAGTGTTGACCTCCCCTGGCGTCCACCCTCTGCCCTCACCTCAGCTCTGGCAGCCATCCCCCCATGCTTCTGGATCACCTCCCGCCCCTGCTGAACCCCAGAGCTCACTCACTCTTGCGCCTCTGGGTGAGCACTGCTCTCCTTCTCCTGGATTTTTCCCCATCCTGCCAGGCTTCCAGGACGTCAGGACACTGCTCATGGAAGAGGGACGTTTGACTAAAGATGTCAGGGTCTCTGACAACCTTCATTCGTGGCCCTCCACAACACCAGGAATAGCCCAAATCTCTGCACCTGTCCTAAGCTCCGGTCTGGGCACTGACTGCTTTCCAGGGCGTTCTTGGTACAAGAAACATTAATCTTTAACAGTTTATTTTCCTGGAATGGCTATTCCTTTGACTTCCAAGTCCAGGGCCACCTCTTGCACCTACTTGAAATTTTGCAGATTGAGAGGCTCTGAGCCCCCTCTGCCATTCTTCCTTCACCCCGAGACTCCCATCTCCCCTTACTCACCTGTTTCCAGAGGCTCTGCCATGGGCATTCTCCGCGCTTCTGGGAAGGCCCTCCACTCCGCTGCAGCCGGCTCACCTCCCTCCTTAGGCTTTGCAGCTCTGTTTGTTGGATCAGTAGCACCACGGCACAAGTCACAGCCCCCAGAACCGCCCCCCAACTCAACCAAAGAGCAACCGAGAGGGCCGGCTCTCGGACTGAGCCCCCCATGTTGCCCGGGGATGAGGCTGGCATGAGCTGGGGACGCTGCCAACAGCTGTGGTCTCAGAAATGAGGTGGCCAGGAGGTAGCAGGGAGGGTGGGAATACAGGCAAAGGCAGAGAAGGGAAGAGTACAGTTACGCAAGGGAGAAATAAAAAGGAACTTGAGAATAAAAAAGAGAAAGGAAGAAAGCAAACTGGGGGCACTGTTAGTCCCCCTAGCCCCCCTGTAGAGTTAGTGTCACTCCCTCCGTCACCACCCCCCCCCCAGCCTCAGGAGAATTTGGTGCCAATTATCTAGGAAGGCCAGAGCGGCCTGTGACACCCAGAAGGAGCGGCCAGCATTCAGGAGCCCAGGGGCGGCCCCTGAGTTGGAGGAGGGAAGGTCGGTTGGTTATGGGGCACGGTGCCAGGAGCAGGAAAGGGGTATAAGCTGGGCAGTATTGAGGTTTAGAAGGTGAACGTGGCAGACCCTCTGACTCAGGCATGGACGAGATCTCTGAGGAGGCTTATTAGGGGTGACTTAAGATGAAAAGAGGGCTTTAGGGGCCAGCAGGGAAGAGAACCAGGGACGAGAAACTGGCAGGGTGCTGGGGTGAAGGCTGGGCCGGGTGTGTTGGAACCAGGCCTGCACTGCTCCTTGTGCTGAACTTGGCAAGCTGGACTTCCTGTTTCCCGAGAAGAGTTCTTACATAAGGCTCTTTGGACAAAGAGACAAAAGAAAAAGCACCAAGCCCCCCTGCCAGTGCAGCTCTCCTCCCCAGGCCCAGGGGCCCAGGCCTGGTACTTGGCCCTGCAGTCCTTCCTATGGCTTTGAGCTCCCTTCCAGGCTGGCTCCCACCCGGTCTCCTCGCCAGGGCCTGTGCCAGCACCTGCTGAACTGCTGAACGGTTCTAAGGCCACCAAGAGGAAGGGCCCTGCTCCTCCCAGCCAGGGATTCCCCCTGCAGGAGGAAGTCCGCCTGCTAGGGAAATGAGACCGAGGCTGCTCTATCTTCAGCCGAGGACCAGGTGTTTTTTTTTCTGATACCTGTGTGATTTCTTCTCAGAACTGCAGGTTGGAGGCATGGAGGCTCTTGCCCCCCAATGCCTACTTCCCTGACTTTCAGTGATTCTGGTCCCCAAAGAAGAGAGAAATCATGATTTATTCGTTTTAATATCCATTTAACATTTTGTCACAATAATAATAAAAATAGTATCTTTTCAAAATCCACAGGGATCCAGGGAGGAGCTTGTCGGAGGCTCTCACCCCTCACATTTGGGAACTTCTGGCCTAGTCCCAGGCTCCTTGGCTTCCTGCCACCAGGTCCAGCCCATCTCAGTGCCCAATGCACACAGTCAGTAAATACAGTGTCCTGGGGGCTGGGGCCAGGGGAATCAGGGAAAGGTGGGGCTTTGTGAGGTGGGCAATTGGGGTGGGATGAGGTTTTAAAGAGGAACAGGAATGTTTCTGTGGGGTGGAAAACACGTGAAGAAACCCCGCTGCCTTTAGAGGAGAGGACTTGACTGGAGCAGCTCAGAGTTTGGGGTGGTGGTCTGGGAGCTGTCTGTGTAAAGTTTAGGGAGTCTGGGAGAGCAGGACCCCTCAGTGAACTTGAAAGAGTCCAAAGTAGGTAAGGAAGGGGGCAGCCTTAAGATGAGCCCAGGGGAGAGTGCGGATCCGCAGGGAAGACCCTAGCCGCAGGGGCAGCAGCCCGGAGACCTGGCACAGACGAAGCTGGGGCCCAGGAGAGCTGGCTGCTGTGGCCGAGAACTCCTCCAGGCAGCGCAAGGCCAACACGTCATTCACCAGCAAGTCCAGCTTCAGATAGACAGCCTTCCCTTCATCAAAGTGCACCTGGGGCAGAAAGGGGACACGACACGCATGATCCAGGCCTCTGCCTGCCTCATCTTAACTTCCGGTTTCCTGAGAAAGCCAGGCATCTCTTCCCTCATCAGACCCAGAGTCTCCCTCTCCCACCTACACCTTGCCCTCCTTCCTACCTCCCAAGCCAAATCCTTCTCCCCTTGGCCATTGTTGTGCCCATGGACCCAGGCAGAGCTTACCTGACAGTACAGGTAGTAGAGCCCTGCCCTGATGACGGTAAACTCCCCAATCTGGCGGTCGTAGCGCAGAGGGCTGGAGCTGTTGATTTTGGCCTCTTCCCAGCCACTCACTGTCCCATCCACACCTGAATGTGGATGTTTAGGGATAAGTAAAAGTCCCTTTACAAGCCTCCCCACACTTCCCAAGAATCCACTGAGTTTATATATATGTGAGGTCCACCTTACCCAGAAGAGGTATGGCCCAGAGTATGGGAGGAGCCATGGCCCTATGACGCCCACACTGATAATAAGGGACTGTATGATGAGATCTAACATATGTGACCCGAGAGTTTCAGGGCAAATTGTCACTGGTGATTGTTTCTGGGGAAAGTAAAGAATAGTTCCGAAGCAGAGGAGTTGGGATTTTCATTTTACTTTTTCTGTCATTACTGTGTCCTGACTGTATAGTGTCGTATATATTCATATGCATGCATTATTAGAGTCAATAAAAAGAAATGAGTGACAGGACACAGACTCATGGGTTATGACTTTAAAATTTCTTATGCAAACAAGAAAAGAATATGCCAGGCAGTGGTGGCACAGGCCTATAATCCCAGCACTCAAGAGGCAGAGGCAGGCGGATCTCTGTGAGCTCAAGGCCAGCCTGGTCTACAGAACGAGTTCCAGGACAGCCAGGGCTACTCACAGAAACTCTGTCTCAAAAAACCAAAAACGGGGGCTGGAGAGATGGCTCAGTGGTTAAGAGCTCTGCATGCTCTTCCAAAGGTCCTGAGTTCAATTCCCAGCAACCACATGGTGGCTCACAACCATCTGCAATGAGATTTGGTGCCCTCTTCTGGCCTGCAGGCATACACTGTATACATAATAAATAAATAAATAAAATTAAATTAAAAAAAAAGAAAACCAAAAATGAACAATCAAGAAAAGAATAAAGTGACATTTAGTGCCCATCAGCTACGGGAGAGGTGAACAAATGTGTTCTTATACAGTGAGCATTACTCTGCTATTGGAAGGAATAAAGAAGAGTTGCTTGCTATCTTGTGGACGAACTTTGAAAATAATAGGTCAAGTGAAAGAAGCACATACTGCATGCTCCTGTGCATAGGAAATGCCTGGAATTGGCAGTCTACAGAGACAGCAAGTGGGTTATTGATTGCTTGAGGCTAGGCATGATGGGAACATGAGGTGATAGCTAAAGGATACGTGACTTTTTCTTGCTCTTTTTCTTACTATTGTTTTTGTTGTTGTTTTGTTTTTTGAGACAGGGTTTCTCTGTGTAACAGCCCTAGCTGTCTTAGAACTAGCCCGGCTACTACTATTATTTTTTGAGAGAGAGCCTCATGTAGCTCAGGCTGGCCCCAAACTTGTTATGCAATTGAGGATGATCTTGGATCCCTCATACTCTTTCTCCTACCTTCCGAGTGCAGGATTATGGGTATGTACCACTTTGCCAAATTTGGGCCTGTGGGGTTTTGTTGTTTTTGTTTTGTGACAGTCCTGACTGTACTGGTTGCCCACGATACAGACCAGACTGGCCTCGAACTCACAGAGACCAGCCTGCCCCTGTCTCTGCCTCCTAAATGCTGGGATTAAAAGCATGAGTAATGGCTTGTTGTGGTGACCAACGGTTTGCACCTTGGGTTGTACGTTAGTCACAGCCGACTAAAGAGCCCTGAGCTGTGCAGATGGACACACTGCACAGAGTGGGAAATCCATCTCAACAAAGCTGTTTCCAAAAACTGGACCATAGAGCATGCTGAGGATGCTGCTCGGTGGTAAAGCCCTTAGCTAGCATCCCTAGGGCTCTAAATTCCGTCACCACAAAATGAACAAAAAGAAATCCCCAGAGCTAGAGTAGTTGAAAACTGCAGAAGAAAGCCAGGCATGGTCGCGCACACCTTTAATGCCAGCACTCGGGAGGCAGAGGCAGGCAGATCTCTGAGTTCGAGGCCATCCTGGTATACAGAGCGAGTTCCAGGACAGCCAGGGCTACACAGAGAAACCCTGTCTAGGAAACCATGAACAAACAAAAAGAAAATTAAAACAGAAGTAGTGGACCTAGAGCCCAGTGCCCATTCCATGGCTTCCCAGACCCCACCTCTGAGGCTGTCTATCTCTGCGGTCTCACAACTGCCACCCACAACCATCGTGGCTTTCTTCAGTCTCCTGCTATTCACCAAGGTACTCTCCCTCTGGGGCTTTATAATAGTCTTCCTTCTTCCCAGGGCTCCTTTCCAACAGCCACCTTCCAGCTTCTCCTATTGTAGAGGTGGAACAGGTCTATAATCCAAGCATTTAGGAGATTGAAAAAGAAAGTTCCTGAGTTCAAAGCCAGCCCGGGCTACAAACTGAGACCTCGTCTCAAAACAAAACAAAGCAATACAAGACAAGCAGATTGCTGGGCGGTGGTGGCGCAAGCCTTTAATCCCAGCACTCGGGAGGCAGAGGCAGGCGGATCTCTGTGAGTTCGAGGCCAGCCTGGTCTACAAGAGCTAGTTATAGGACAGGCTCCAAAGCCACAGAGAAACCCTGTCTTGAAAAACCAAAAAAAAAAAAAAAAAAAAAAAGACAAGCAGATAAAACCCATCTCTGTTGTCTCCCCTGCTTGTTCCCTAGCAATCAGCAAAATACAGAATCTTTTCTATGGATTCCTCTTTGCTCCTCTTTAGGGTGTGACTCCCAGGCAAGGGCAAGGACAGCTGCCTTGTTCACCCTGTTTGCATTCCCAGCACTTGGAATTAGGTCTAAGCCTCACTGGTAGGGAGCAGGAGTGGGATAACAGGCTGCCAGTTCTCATCCTTTGGGTCTCCGGAGCCCTGATACTCAGTCGGTCGCCTTTCCCAGTGCTCTCCCAGTCTGCTCTCTTCTTGTCACTTGTTTTTTGCTGTTTGCTTGAGAGAGGGTCTCACTCTGTAGCTCTGGCTGCCTGGTAGTTGCAGAGCGCTATCTGGACTTGGGGTCTTTCTGCCTCGTCCTTCAAGGCGCTGGAATCACAGAATGTACCACCCTGCCTGGCTTTCTTGTTGCTTTTTCAAGTAAACTAACTCTCTGGGTTAGGGTGTATGCTAGACAATAGCCTGTGTAGGTCCCTGGGTTTGCTCTCCTCCGCCCCTCCCCCCGCCACACTGGAAAACAAAAAGGGTGGTAATTCTTTCTGGGCATTCTCACCTGAGTTAGCATAGTGTGTGCCTTTTAAGTCCAGCCCTAGTAGCTCCTTCACCCAAAGCAAACTAACTTACTCTTCACCCAGAAGGGTGATTGAAGACTGGTCCACGATCTGTACCCCACATGCAGCTCCTGGTCCCCCCAGTCTCCCCTAGACCCAGTTTGCTCAGTGATCAGTTTCCCTATCAGTCCTGCTTCTGAACAGCCCCGCCCACCACCCTTCTCTTCCCAGTCTGGTCTCCTTGGGACTCCATACTGGAGCCTGTTTCCAACCTTACCTCTTCCATTTTATTTCCCAAGCAACACCTCAGAGTTGCTATTTCCAAACCGCAGACCTGGGCTTGCTTCTCCCTGCATTTCCTTTGATGTGTCACTGAAGATCAAGCCGCCGCGCCCACCCCCCCACATCTACTCTTTGTGACTTCTGTCCTCTGCAATCTTGTACCCTACACTATTTCTCTTACAGGCATGCCCAGCCTATGGCCTTCAGGGAGGGGCATGCATCCCAGAGGAGCGATGGATGTGGTCCAATACATTTGTAAGGACACCATCGTGTGACGGGACTTCTCACCTTAGCCCCACTGAAATTCTTACAACTTTGAGCCTCATTAGACTCTTGGAAAAGCCTGGCCTTGCATGGTTCCTGACCATCTCAACACCATACGATTAGGCTTCAAGTCCTAATGAGGCCTCAGCGCTACTATAAGGGGAAAGGAGTCCCTGACTCCACTGTAAAACTGTCTTCCTGTGCTGTGCCATGTATCCTGGGTGACTCTCTATCATCTTTGTCATCCAGCACTGTAATTACACATTTATAGACTGTCTGCTATTCCTCTGCAGTGTAATTACGCATTTATAGACTGTCTGCTACTCCTCTGCCGAGTATCTTTAAGCAAAGGTGTGTGTGACTTGCCGTGCTCTGGTCCCTGGTCAATAACAATGTATGTTGAACTGATGCCTGGAAAAGTGCCCAAATAAATGATCTCTACTAAGGTGAAGAGAGCTGACTTGGAATAGGGAGGAAGAAAGAGAAGATGGCATGGATGCAGACCAGCTTAGGGCAAGTCAGGTGGTGGCCAAAGGGCATGGTATACCTGGGAATGCGAACGGTTCCAAGGTCACGCATCACCTCACTTGCCCCTACCAAGTGCTGGACTTTGTAGCCTCTCTCCTCAGACCTCCTGCTCCTATGACCCTAGTTCTCCAGGGGACCTAGCCATCCTTACGCCAGGGCTCCCCAACTGCCCCCTACAAAACCTACAAGTACCCCTTCTCATGTGTCCCTTGAGCACGTTTATGATGTGTGTCCTCTCTTTCTTCTAGAAACATCTCTTCCACCCTCTTGGACTCTGACCTACGGGTAGCTTCATCTGTGCCCCAACAAGTGTGCTTCTCAAGAAGCCTGTGTTCAGCACCTATGCATGTCTTAGCTGGCTTTGAATCTGGCCTCCACCACTTAGGTTTGCCCATCAGAATATCTTTCTGCTATGGCAGTTGGGACCTGATAAGTTTAAATGCCTAAGTGCCAGTCCCAGTGCCTACCCCAAAAGCACTAGGCCGGATGTCATCTCATTGAAAGGACAGGTCTTCCTTGGCCCACAGCCCTCTTTACCTGCCAGCCATTCCTCTCTCGTCACCGCCTCGCAGTCCCTTTCTCTTGTTTCTGCCTTTGGTACACACATCAGTTGATGCTACGTCACCAAAGCCAGCAGTCACATCTCTGTCTTCATCTCATGTGACCTCTCAGCTGCTTCTGCACAGACAGCCACACCCTCCTGCCTCCCGTCCTCTGAGCTCTCAGGACTGCACCCTGCTTGAGGTTCTCCCTTTCCCATATCCTCAGCTGGCTTCCCCTTTGGCCCAGCCTCGTTCTTGGGGTATTTTTCCCTGCTGCGCCTCAGCTCATCCTGCTGCTCTCAGTAACAACCCCATGACCATTTCTCATCCGGCCCGGGCCAGTCTAGCCACCCACTGGAGAGATTTTCTTTACTAACCATTTTCTCCACTTGTCCATCATTAGACTTACAACCTACTTCCCTCCTGGTCAGTCCAGTCTTAGGAAATGGTTCTACCATTCTCTGCGATATTCAAGCAGGTGTCAAGGCACAGGCCAGTAGTTCCGGCCACTGAGGAGGCCGAGGCAAGTGGATCACTTGAGTTTTAGGACAGCCTTGGTGGAGTAGCGAGACCCTGTCTCAGAAGGGAACCGTGTATGTGCTATTCATTATTCTTCCATTACTCTTAACCATTTCCATCTAAGCCACAGGCAAGCTCTGAATAAGCAAGCTGCATGCTGAGCCTCCGGGTCTCCCCTTCACTGCTACTAATGCCCTAGTCTGAGCCACCCTTATGCCTTGTCTCCAGACCTGCACAGGGGAAGGATGTTCCAGGTGAGAAAACAGTGTGTTCAAAGTCCAGAAGAGGCATACTCTGACATAGGAATGTCAACCCCACAAGCAAGTGCCAGGAAGTGAGGTTGAGACCATAGCCTGGAGAGACAGGAAGCTAAGCAGCAAAGCAATGGGATGGTGAGCTGTACATTTCGGAGGGCTTAGCTGGGCAACATAGTCTGAACAAAGTGGCGAGGCAAGGAGACCGAGGATGGGGAAGGGGGAGGGCCGAGTTTGGCATTCTAAAGTGGGGAGAGAGATGAGCAGAGACTAGAAACATTTGGGGAAACAGTAATCACTCAGCAGGAAAAAAACCACGAAATACAGAGAAAAAAAAGGATCATGGGGGTTTCTTCGAAAAGCCTGAGGGGGGCCGGGCTGTGGTGGCATACGCCTTTAATCCCAGCCCTCGGGAGGCAGAGGCAGGTGGATCTCTGTGAGTTCGAGGTCAGCCTGGTCTACAAGACCTAGTTCCAGGACAGGCTCCAAAGCTACAGAGAAGCCCTGTCTCGGAAAAAAACAAACAAACAAACAACAAAAATAAAAATCCTGAGGGTAGGAGGAGAAAGCTGGGACCATTGGTTTGGGAAGGGGCTAGACTGGGTTCTGGAATGCGGGGGTATCTTCCGGGGATCCCATGCCAGGGTCACAGAGAGAACTTGGAGGACTTTCTGGGGTTTCTGAACTGGGTTCTAGGGTTCCTAGGCCGGACACAGGAAGAGTTTTAGGGGACCCTCTTGAGCTGGTGTGGGAGATGCTGCTCCAATGGGTCAGGGGAAAGTTCAGAGGCAGAGGTGGGGGTCTCACCTGCCTGCGCTCCATCCTGTCCTGGCCGTGGATGAACTGTAAGACAAAGGAAAGGGTTGGGAAACCTGTCCTGCCCCTCTAACACCATTCCTCCCTTCCCAAAGGCTACCAACCTTCATAGTGGGCTGCGATAGCTCTGCGAGCCCGTACTTTCCGGCTTTTAGGAGCTAAGAATAAAGCAAAGACAGATTAGCAGTGAGACCCACCCCGTCTGGAGACCCAGGAGCCAGCCTCTCCCTGCTCAGGACCCTGGCAGCCTTGTGTGTGTGTGTGTCTCCCAGAATCCCAGCCATCACACTTCCAGTCTCATCTTCCTTCATAAACAGTGACAACATAATTTATCATCCACATTGGGATACTTGTGAGAGCAAAAGGTGGCTATTAATTAATATCCACACTGGAGTAAGGGAGCAGCTTAGTGGAGGGTGCTTGCCCAGGATGCACCAGGCTCTGGGTTCTATCTCCACCACCACACAGATACATACACACACGCATAGACACACACAGACACACAAAGAGGCATACACACACAGAAGCACAGGCACAGACACAGAGACACACACCCACCCCATACTGAGATATCAGGTACAGGCTAGGACAGTTTCATCCTTCCGAACTTGGATATATAGTAATGCACGATTGATTCATAGAAGTCTTTGTTTATGGATGCCCAGGCCTCAGACTCTTCTACCTTGTCCTTAGAAGGGCTCTAGGAGTCTTTCAAACTCCTGGCCATTTGTGGAAGGGTCCATAGGGGTAAACAGCTTCACAAGGGAGAACTAAAAATTTCTAGATCCCTGTCTCTACTATTTAGCAGTTTGACTCTGTCTACGTCATGCTCCCTGCCTCAGTTTCTCTACTCGCTCATTTCATAGAACAAAGCGGAATGTGAACCAACATCAAGCTTGTCATCCCTGAGACGGGAACAGAGGGATGGATGCTCACCACTTCTTCGAGGCCGGACTAGTCGTTCCAGGAAAGGCAGCACGGCATCCCGGCTTCCCTCTGTCTGGGGATTCAGTTCCTGGGAAGTAAGGGCAGGGATCAAACAGGCCCTCCCAGAGACAAAAGCCATAGGGCCTGTCAGAAGAACCATTAGCCAGTAACAGATACAAATCCTAGGGGTTGCCTAAACCTTGGGAGTGGGACTGGGTCTTCATCCCTTTTGGGAGACCAGACAGACTTTAATGCCTTCAGCCCCAATCAACAGACAGCCTGCATCCTACTGACATACGGGCTCGCGCGCGCACGCGCGCACACACACACACACACACACACACACACACACGCACGCACACACACACACACGCACGCACACGCACGCACACACACGGAGCTGGGGCAGACAGATAGCGTGTATACATAGGTGATACGTATCTTTCATACTTCCTCTGTCCATGTCAGGCTCAGATTTCTGTCTCACCTCCCTCGCAGCCAATCAGCACTTCCCACTCAGGTAACACAACTCTTACTTTGTGGTAAGAGTTACCTCCTTACACCCAGATCACCCTCTCACACGCGGACATACCCACGTGGGCTGGTTCACTCCCCACACTCAGTTGTAAACTAGTGCACCATGAGAGCCTTCATGCACGTACAGCTGAATGCACACGTAGCGCACACAGCTGCCACAGCCAGCCAAAGCTTCAACGTATTTTTCCTTGCTGGCATCTAGCACGCAGCATCCACACCTACTCACAGGGGGCTCCTGGTGGTCCTCTGCTGTCAGCTCCTCCTGAGAAGGCTCCTGCTGGGAAGGAGGCAGCGTCACCCTGTCCTCTTGACATCTTATCCTCCACCCCTTTCTCCGATTCCCTGGCTCTCTGCCCTCCCGGCCCCCATCTGCTTCTCGGCACTTTTTGCTCCTGATATGCCCAGAGAGGGGCGTGCTGAGGGCCTCACCTGGGCAGACAGCGTTGCCCAGCTCCCCAGGCTGACCACGACCAGCAGGAGGCCAAGGCAGGCCAGCGCCAGGCCCAGGCTCAGCACCAGCGGGGCCAGCAGGGCGGTGCCCGGCTCCCCCCGGCGCCCCCTCCGCCTCTGGCTCCGACGGGCGGCCATGGGGGCGGGGGGCTGTGCCTGCCTCACCGCCCCCCCATCCCGGGACCCAAGGGATGGGGAGGGGGAGCTGGTGGGCGGATCGGTCCAGGGGAGAAGGAGGGGCCAGGGAAGCGGGCCGGAGGGGGGCGGACGAGGACAGGAAGCCGGACTCTGTGTGATTAAAATCCAGCCTCCCTGGAGTGCAGTGCAAGAAGCAAGAAGCGAAGGCGTCTAGCTCCCGGGCGTGTGCAAGCAGGCGACCGCAGTGGCACACCCCAGGCCTAGGCCTTTGAGAGCCGGTGAAAGCAGAAGTGGCCGGGCATCTACCCAGGCCTGTGTGCCAGGGATGGGGGCGATGTGGCTCTGGACACAGGAACTCAGCACCCACCCCAGTGTTCTGGGCCCTCCCATAGCAATCGTTAATCAAGAAGATATCCCCAATTGCCTACAGGCCAATCTGATGGAGGCATTTTCTCAGTTGAAATCCCGTCTTCCAGATGACTCTAACGTCTAAGTTAACGGCTCTAGCCGGCATGCAATCTCTTTCTCAGCACAGGCCACTAAAAAGGAAAATTTTCAGTCATCTTTTGAAATGAGGAACCCCCACCTCTTCTCAGTGTCTAACGTTATGCCCAAATCCGCAAAGTCCCCTCAAGGCGAAGAAGGAAACCGAGTCCCTAATGTAAAAGCAAAGAGCCTTTATTTTAATCAAGTTTGCAAACTCGGGCTCTCCACATATCCAATGTATTGGAATAACTGGAGAGCCTCAAGCTCAATTAGAATTGGGTTTTATAGTAGTAAAGGTGGGGGTGAGGGGTCTCTGAGGTTCAGAGATTGGCTGACATTTGTCTAGGGGTGTCCTGGTGAATGTGCGCTGGCAGGTGGTCCTATCTACAATGGTGGAATGCCAGGCATTTCCTTTGAATGGTCTGTTCTTGGGTGGGGGTCGGGTGATCTCAGCTTGCGGTTCCTCCTGCAGCCTGGCTTCGTCTCAGGGTAAACTACTGAGACTCCGGCCTCTTATTAAATTTATCAATGGCCGAGTTCTACTCTGGCAAAGAACTTCCTTTGGGTGACCTGTCCATATTTAGCTTATTATGGCTGGCCCCCACATCTAATACCTGTTATTTTTTTCTTAGTTTTGTTTGGTTTTTCTGGAACACTTCATCCGTATTTGAGCCATCGTTTCACAAGGGCTTGCTTCCCTGCATCATCCCGATTTTCCCATGTGCTCTGGCAGAGTGAGCCATCACAGCTACGAGAGAAAGGGCTGCGCTGGAGGAGCAGCAAGTGCTTTATTTTTTAAAAGAGACTTATATATTTTATTGCACGTGTATTAATGTTGCCTGCAGGTATATGTGTGCCCAGTGTGCATGCCTGGTGCCCATGGAGGTCAGAAGAGGGCGTTAGATTCCCCTGGAGCAGGAGTCACAGGTGCTGAGCATCAAACCTGTTTTGTTTTTGTTTGTGTTTGTGTTTTTGAGCAGGAGCAGCCAATGCTCTTAACCACTGAGTTGTCTCTCCAGCCCCATAAAATGCTAATCACTGCGGAACTATATCTTTAGCCCCCACCCCTGCTTTTTTTTGTTTGTTTGTTCAGGTAGTCTCACTGTGTAGCCCTGGCTACCCTGAAACTTGCTATGTGGACCAGACCTCAAACTCACAGAGATCTGCCTGCTTGTACCTTCCAAGTGCTGGGATTATAGGCGTGTGCCACCAACCCCGTCCTTTTTTTTTTTTTTTTTTTTCTTTTTAAATCTCTGCTGGGATTAAACTTTGTGCATGCTAGGTGCTGGGCAAGCAAAAGCTCTGCCTTTGAACTGCACCCTAAACCTCTAGAGGCTTCTAACAAGAGCCATGCCCATCCAGCACCTGATAAACTCCCCAGGACTCCATGTGGTGGAGTCAGGAGCTGAGTCCTAGGCTCTGGAGTCTGTGCTATCAATAAGAGTCTGTTTAGGAGCCAGGGAACTGGTCGACCATGACAGCCCTTGCTGCACGAGCCTGGTGACCTGAGTTAGGTCCCTAGAACCTTTCTAAAAAGCAAAATATAGGGAGCTGGAGAGGTGGCTCAGTGGTGAAGAGCACTTGCTGATCTTACAGAGGACCTGGGTTTTTCTTTTAAAAAGATCATTTGTGCTGGGTGGTGGTGGCTCAAGCCTTTAATCCCTGCACTTGGGAGACAGAAGCAGGCAGATCTCTGAGTTAGAGGCCAGCCTGGTCTACAGATTGAGTTCTAGGACAACCAGGCCTACACAGAGAAACCATGTCTGGAAAAGCAAACAAATAAAAAGATAGTTTGTAAAATTGTGTATGTGTGTTGTGTGTGTATATCACATGTGTGGGTGCATGAGTACATGTGTACATGGAGGCCAGACGTGTCTTCCTCAATAGCTCTCCACTTTAGTTTTTGAGATACAGCCTCCCACTGAACTTGGGGGTCACACATTCAGGTAGACGAGCTGAGAATGAAATGAGCTTCAGGGATCCATCTCTCCTCAATGCCGCTCCACCCAGAGCTGGGATTGTAGGTATGCACTGCCCTACCTGGCTTTTATGTGGGTGCTGATCTGACTCAGATCCTGTGTGATGCTCCTTTTACTCTCTGAGCCATCTCCTAAGCCCCAGTTTGAAGAACACTCAAAAAGTGTCACGATTTGGTCTGTTTCCTTCTGCTACCTGCACGCTGTCGTGAACTTCATAATTCAAAGGACTTTACTTTGACTGGCCCAAGGTCAAAGGGCCACACTCAGCGATGGCCTTCCTGTTGTCAAAGTCCTAAGCAGCACAGGACATCACATGGTGAGAGATAGGAAACATGAGAGTGACCGAACTGGCTTGATAGCCAGCCTGCTCTGAAGATAATCCATGAGCTCATTCACGGCCGGAGTGGATTGATTAACCTGCTACTGAAGGCTGAGGCCTTGTCACCTCTTAGCCAGGGCCTGTCCCCTCTTATTATCTCCTAATGAGGATTAAATTCCAACATGAGTTTCAGAGGTACAAACCATATAAGGCCAGAGAAGATGATATAAAAGTGTAGAAAGAGATCAAAACAGGCTGAAGAGATGGCTCAGCAGTTGGGAGCACTGGCTGCTCTTCCAGAGGTCCTGGGTGGGCTCAGTTCCCAGCACCCACATGGCAGCTCACAACTGTATGGAACGCCAGTTCCGGGGGATCAACAGCTTTTTGCAGATATACATGCAGCAAAACACTAATGTGTATAAAATACAAATAAATAAATTTTAAAAGGAAAGGAAGAAAGCAAGCAAAACAAATTGCAGGGGCTGGAGAGACGGCTCAGTGGTTAAGAGCATTGCCTGCTCTTCCAAAGGTCCTGAGTTCAATTCCCAGCAACCACATGGTGGCTCACAGCCATCTGTAATGAGATCTGATGCCCTCTTCTGGCCTGCAGACAGACACACAGACAGAATATTGTATACATAATAAATAAATAAATATTTAAAAAAAAAAAAAACAAATTGCATTAAAGAATAAACTCATGACAAGTAGAAAAAATAAGCTATAATATGACAATAATATTTAATTGATATCATTTTTATCATTTTTTTCTTTTCTTTTTTCTGGTTCTGTGTATGGACATTTTTATCAATTTTAAAAACTCAACCTTTTCCATAATCTCCTTAGAATGCCTTGTGGGGTTGAATGCATAGTGAGAAAAGCAGGAGGGGAGAGAGGAGAGAGAGGGAGAGAGAGATCAGGTCAGGTTATGGGGCTGGAGAGATGGCTCAGTGGTTAAGAGTATTGACCATTCTTCCAGAGGACCCGGGTTCAATTCCCAGCACCCTCATGGCAGCTTACAACTGCCTGTAACTCCAGTTCCAGGGGACACGACACCCATAGCAAAACACTAACATATATAAAGAAAAAATAAATTACAAAAGAAATAACAGGGTTCTAAGGAGAAGGAGTAGCTACAGGGAAGGAAGTCCATGAGCTGGAGGGAGTTCCAGAAGGTAGGGGAGAAGATGAGGAGGGCTAGGATCCCAAGCACCAGGTAGATATTTTGAGGCCAACTGGACTATATGGTGTCCCAAACAAACAGACACAGACATCACTGTTCCACAAGATGGGGATATAGCTTACTGGTAGAGAACTTGCCTGCCTGGTACATGATAAAGCCCGGGTTCAGTGCCTGGACCTGCTGGGGAGGATAAAAAGGAGATTAGAAGTGTCATCTTTATTGGGAAGCAGAAAGGAAGACAGTGTAGAGCGCACATCCCACATCTTATACTTCAGAGACATCAACAGCACCAACGTGGATTTTTTTAAAAAATCCAGAACTATGAATGTTATTAAACTATGATTTCTGGAATAATGCCTAGAAAAGGCAAAAGCAAGCTGTTCCAGGGTCGCCTGGAGGTGGTGGAGTGGGATAGGATGGGGAGGGTAAGACCCTGGCATTTCCTGGCATAACCTTCCCTGCTGTGCTCTGCCAGGTGAATGCAGAGCCTTCCAGTGGCAGGAAGCCTTACTTGAGAGTGGGAGTCATCACCCCAGCCTCCACCAGGCCTGTCGCACCTGCTTGTGGAAAAACACAGGGTCGGACCCTCCGAGACAGCGGAGCATCTGCGGAGCCCATAACTTTGCCTTGAAAAATTAATTTAATACACTTAACCTTTTTGTTCTTGGTTTGCTGCCAGAGCTAAAATTGACTTGCATTCTTCTAGGACGCGGATGGGAAGTGACTTGGAGAGTGTAGGAAAAGTACCCGGAGGAAAGTCTGCCAGTTTGACTCCCCCTTCCCTCGTTTTCCTTGTTGTCTACATTTTCTACCCCAACACCAAAGAAAGAGAGGCCTTTCTGGTTTCGTTTTCTGGGCCTTTTCCAGGGAGTTTCGTGTTTCTTCGTGCACCCTACATAGTGATTTGGTGCATCGCTGTGTCATCTCAATGACTCTTGTGTTCCCAGAACCAGTGCGAGTTTGTGAAACAAACACACGCAATCTCCCCAGAGTGCAGCTAGACTGCTGAATGTTAAATGCTGGCCATGGCCTGTGGGTGGGCAGTAATCATCCTGGCTTCCTGGAAGTGAAGAAGTATCCAGGTTGAGGGATTATCAGTGCTAAAGCCTGGACAGTTTGGGCTGAGTTAGCACAGACGCAAGGGAGGCCTACAGCGCCATTCCCTTTTGACCCACGTGTGTAAGCTTCACTCATGCAGTCAATCAAGAAACTCAAGGCCCCATCCTAGGTGCCTTCCTCTCCTTACCCCATTTGCTTATCCATGCCCAAACGTTACTATCATCTATCCATGGCAACCCCTAAACCCTTTTCCCCACTGATCACGGGGTGCTCCAGAGGCCTCCCTCCTCCTGGATCCCCTCTACACCTTGGGGCTTGCCTTTCTTTTTTGTTTCACCCACGCTTGTATCTCATTCTCCTCTTGAGAGCCTCTTTCTCTGGCTTCTGTGCCAGCCGTTTTCTATTGCTAATAGCACAGTGTCACGGAAGGAGGTTTATTCTGTCTCGTGGTTATGGAGATGTGAGAATGAGGGTCACAGCTGGCAAGGTCCTTCTTGCTGGCCATCCTACTGCCCATGGTGTAATGCTGCGAGGGTCAGGAATGGTGATGCATGTGTGTTGGGGGGGGGGTGAGACGACAGCCAGCCCTAACCTGGTGGCAACTGTGTTATTGCCTGCTCTAGCCCAGTCATTAGTGACGTTTCCCCCAGAGAGCTCAGCCCTGGGTAATAATTTACACATAACTCCCCTGTGATTGCCAAAGGATGAGGTGGTCTTTTTATTCCTATATAACGGGAAAGAGAAACAACTGAGGGAGTAAATCAATTTCTTGCGCAGCTGTGGATTCCATAGACAACTGCAATGCGCACCTCTGACCTCCACCGTATAAGCCCTGCCTTTAGCCCCCTTTAGCACAGCAGGCTCATTTCCCCAAGGCTGCTGTCCTGCTAGCAGTAAGATAAACTCATTTAATCTAAACTTGAACTGAGTCTAAGCCTTTGGTCTTTCCCAGTGGATTCAAACACCACAACATGTATGGCTGCCTTCTAGTTGCTCTCTCTTTAATTTTTTAAAAACCAAATATTTATTGTTACTTTTTAATTTGTGTGTGTGTGTGTGTGTGTGTGTGTGTGTGTGTGTGTGATGAAGGTGTGCAATGCCCAATGAGGCCAAAAGAGGGCACTGGATCGTCTAGAGCAGCAGATCTCAACTTGTGGGTTGAGATCCCTTTGAAGGAAACCTGACCCTTTCACAGGGGCCACCTAAGACCATCTGCATATCAGATATTTACATTACAATTTGTAACAGTAGCACACTTACACTTATGAAGTAACAATGAAAATAATTTTATGGTTGGCAGTCACCACAACATGAGGAACTGTATTAAGGGTCACAACATTAGGAAGGTTGAAGACCACTGCTCTAGAGCTAGAGTTACAGGCAGTTGTGAGTTGCCCAACATGGGTGCTAGGAGCTGAACTTGGGTCCTCTGGAGGAAGAGCAAGTGCATCTAACTGCTGAACCCTCTGTCCACATACCTTCCGTCAAGATTGATTGTATTATTTTTTTTGCGTGTGTGGTTTTTTGAAACAGGGTTTCTCTGTAGGTAGTTTTGGAACCTGTCTTGGAACTCACTCTGTAGACCAGGCTGGCCTTGAACTCACAGAGATCCACCTGCCTCTGCCTCCCGAGTGCTGGGATTAAAGACACCACCACTGCCTGGCTCTGATTGTATTATTTATGTGTGTATAGATCTGTGTGCATGTATGTGCACAAGTGTCATGTGTGTGGGGTGCCTTCAGATATCCTGTACTGGAATTCCAGGCAATTGTGAACTTCGTGATGTCAGTGCTGGGAACTGAAATCTCATCCTCTGCAAAAGCAGAAAAACTTTTTTTTCTTTTTTTTTTAAATTGATATTTATTGAGCTCTACATTTTTCTCTGCTCCCCTCCCTGCCTCTTCCCTCCCTGCTTCAATCCTCCCCCAAGGTCCCCATGCTCCCAATTTACTCTGAAGATCTTGTCTTTTTCTACTTCCCATGTAGATTATATCTATGTAAGTCTCTCTTAGTGTCCGTATTGTTGTCTAAGATCTCTGGGATTGTGGCTTGTAGGCTGGCTTTCTTAAAAAAACCTATGAGTGAGTACATGTGATAATTGTCTTTCTGTGTCTGGGTTACCTCACTCAAAATAATGCTTTCTAGTTCCATCCAAAATTCAAGCTGTCGTTATTTTGTTCTGCTGTGTAGTACTCCATTGTGTAAATGTACCACATTTTTCTGATCCTTCAGTCGAGGGGCATTTAGGTTGTTTCCAGGTTCTGGCTATGACAAATAAAGCTGCTATGAACATAGTTGAACACATGTCCTTGTGGCACGATTGAGCATCCTTTGGATGTATACCCAAAAGTGGTTATTACTG
>PVIU01005791.1:95866-109155 GCA_004026605.1 Ondatra zibethicus
ATCAAAACAACTCTGAGATTCCATCTTACACCTGTAAGAATGGCCAAGATCAAAAACACTGATGACAACTTATGCTGGAGAGGCTGTGGAGAAAAGGGAACACTTCTGCATTGCTGGTGGGAATGCAAGCTGGTACAACCCCTTTGGATGTCAGTTTGGGGATTTCTCAGAAAATTAGGAAACAACCTTCCTCAAGACCTAATAATACCACTTTTGGGTATACATCCAAAGGATGCTCAATCGTGCCACAAGGACATGTGCTCAACTATGTTCATAGAAGCTTTGTTTGTCATAGCCAGAACCTGGAAACAACCTAAATGCCCCTCGACTGAAGAATGGATCAGAAAAATGTGGTACATTTACACAATGGAGTACTACACAGCAGAACAAAATAACGACAGCTTGAATTTTGGATGGAACTAGAAAGCATTATTTTGAGTGAGGTAACCCAGACACAGAAAGACAATTATCACATGTACTCACTTATAGGTGGTTTTTAAACATAAAGCAAAGAAAGGGGGCTGGAGAGGTGGCTCAGAGGTTAAGAGCGCTGACTGTTCTTCCAGAGGTCCTTAGTTCAATTCCTAGAAAACACATGGTGGCTCACAACCATCTGTAATGAGATCTGGTTCCCTCTACTGGCCCATAGGATATATGTAGGCAGAATACTATATACATAATAAATAAATCTTTGGAAAAAAAATAAAGCAAAGAAAGTCAGCCTACAAACCACAATCCCAGAGAATCTAGACAACAATGAGGACACTAAGAAAGACTTACACAGATCTAATCTACATGGGAAGTAGAAAAAGACAAGATCTCCTGAGTAAATTGGGAGCATGGGGACCTTGGAGGAGGATTGAAGGGGGGAGGGGAGAGGCAGGGAGGGGAGCAGAGAAAAATGTAGAGCTCAATAAATATCAATAAAGGGGCTGGAGAGATGGCTCAGAGGTTAAGAGCACTGATTGTTCTTCCAGAGGTCCTGAGTTCAATTCCCAGCAACCACATGGTGGCTCACAACCATCTGTAATGAGATCTGGAGCCCTCTTCTGGCCTGTAGGCACACATGCAGACAGAACACTGTAAACAAAATAAATAAATTAATTTTAAAAAATTGTAGTTATACAATTCACTTATAAAAATAAATAAATAAGTAAATAAATATCAATAAAAAAAATAAGGCAGAGAAAGCAGAGGCGGAGCCAGATTTCACAGCCGCTTGCTGGCAGGCGCGTGAGCAGGCAGTCCTGGACAGACGGTGGCTGCTCACTGGGACTCTCAACCTGGCTCCCATGATGGCATAGCATACACACAGTATTTGGTGTGTTATTACTCGGTAAGTATTGGTTAGTATTATTTTATCATTGTTATTATTATTACTATTTTGGTTTTTCAAAGCGGGATTTCTCTGCGTAGCCCTGGCTGTCCTAGAACTAGCTCTGTAGACCAGGCTGGCTGCAAACCCAGAGATCCATCTGCCTCTCCCTACCAAGCACTGGGATTCAAGGCATGCGCCTCCACACCCAACCTTTTATCATTGTTTTGGTGGATGTTACAATGTGTATTGATAGGCCTCTGTAAGTGAACTTTGATCTACAGTCACTGGGAAGAGACATGGACGGCACCAGAGGGGAAGGGAAGGAAAAAGTCACAGAAAAACGTTAAAAATCCCACAGGTTACTAGAACATTCAGACTAAAAAGAAAACAGAGAAAGCCAGCGAGATGGCTCAGTGTAAAACTGTTTGCCAAGCTGACGGCCTGAGTTTATTTTCCAGAACCCATGTGGTGGAAGGGAAAGCACGTTGTCCCCGATCTCCAGGTGCACTGTGGCACAGGCACCCCACCCATCACAGACACACATGCTATAAAAAAGTGAATACAATTTTTTAAGAAAAGAGAACTGGCTCTAGAGCTGACTAGAAAAACAAAAAGAAAGAAAAAAGAAAAGAAAAGAAAACTGGCCGGGCGGCAGTGGCGCACGCCTTTAATCCCAGCACTCCGGAGACAGAGGCAGGCGGATCTCTGTGAGTTAAGACCAGCCTGGTCTACAAGAGCTAGTTCCAGGACAGGCTCCAAAGCTACAGAGAAACCCTGTCTCAAAACCAAAAAAAAAAAAAGAAGAGACAGTTGGACGGTAAAGGTGTGCACCACAACTGCCTTGCACATGGAACATTATTTTAAGGTGTGTTACATTTGTTTATGCTGTGGAACATTTGTTTAATGATGCAAAGATGTATTGCATTCTTTTATGTTGCATTTATTTAACTCTGTGAAGCTGTGTTACTTTGCCTGTCTAAAACACCAATTGTCTAATAAAGAGCTGAACAGCCAATAGTGAGGCAGGAGAAAGGATAGGTGGGGCTGTCAGGCAGAGAGTATAAATAGAAGAAATATGGGAAAAACAGGAGAGAGACCAAGGAGCAAGAAAAGAAAGGGTTAACCACCTAGCTCTGCAACCAGAAACAAAGAAAGAAGCAAAGAAAGTAAATACAGAAATAGAGAAAGATAAAAGCCTAGCGCCAAAAGGAAGATGGGATAATCTAAGAAGAGCTGGCTAGAAATAAGCCAAGCTAAGGCTGGGCATTTATAAGTAATAATAAGCCCCTGTGCGTAATGGTCTGTCCTGTGTCTTTAAGAGACAAGCCACACCCCCCCCCCCCCCCCCCCCCCCCCCCCCCCCCCCCCCCCCCCCCCCGCTGATAGTCAGCTTCCAGCCTGAGCTTTCTTTTTCTCCCTTTCCCTACTTCTCCCCTTCTGTCTCTTCTTCTTCTCTCTCTCTCTCTCTCTCTCTCTCTCTGCCTCTCTACTCTTCTCCCTCTTCCCTTCCATAACCCATTAAATAAATATCCAACCTCACTCTGCATGGCGTGCCTATCCATGTCTCTGTCTCTTGCCCGCTGCCACATGGCTCCCTGCCTGGACCAGCCACCTTTGGAGACCTGGGGCATGGTTTCGTGGCATGCCCATCTGTCTGTCTCTCCTTGTGGCCTGCTGTAGCCACTGGGGGACCTTTGCTGCCCCTGCCTTCAACTGGCTGCTCTCAAGGACCCTCTGCCCGTTGCCACATGGCCGGCCGCCACCGCTCAGGGACCTGGAGCGTTTCTGCCGCTGCAGCTGCAGGGGATCCTGCAGCATTTTTTATTTTTTATTTAATCCATTACACTGTGTGTGACTTATTTGGGGGCTGGGTGGCACCCCCCAAAAGAGCAAAGAGTCAAAGGAGTAAAACAACCAACAGCAATGTACAGTCTGGAGAAATGCTCAGAGGTCAGAGGTTAGGCCCAAAGAACTGGGTTCACATTCCCAGCATCCACATGGTGGTTCATAACTGTAACCTTGGTCCCAGAGGACCCAGTGGCCTACCTGACCTCCAAGGGCCTGGCATGCATGTGGTGCACAGGTGTACATACAAGGGAAACACTAGGCATAATGTTTTTAAGGAAGAAATTAAAAAAGTCAAAAAGGATACATGGATACCGTCAAGCAAATCTTTCAAGGTTTCCGGTGTCTACACATCCTGTTTCATTTACAGCCCAGAGCACTTCCTTTTTCTACAAAGGAGTCTTTCTCTGCTTCCCCCACCCCCCATCTACCCACTTACTCTCAGCAAACACCTGAGAGGCTGGTGAGTAGACAGAGGCAGTGAAGGCAGAAGGAAGCAGGGGCAAGGTAGTAATCTAGGGAAAAGCTACACTTTGGATATTGCTTTTGTTAGCATTTTATTCTTATTTTTTTAAAGATTTATTAATTAATTATGTATACAGTATTCTGTCTGCATGTATGCTGCAGGCCAGAAGAGGGCACCAGATCTCATTACAGATGGCTGTGAGCCACCATGTGGTTACTGGGAATTGAACTCAGGACCTCTGGAAGAGCTGCCAGTGCTCTTAACCTCTGAGCCATCTCTCCAGCCCCATATTTTATTCTTATTTTGGCAGGCCGGGGATGTAACCCAGGGCTTTGTGCATGTTAGGCAAGCTCTCTACAATTGAGTTAGATCCCAAGACCTAGAATTTATATTATTTATTTATTTTTGGGTTTTCATGAAGGGTTTCTCTGTGTAACCCTGGCTGTCCTGGAACCAGCTCTGTAGACCAGGCTGGCCTTGAACTCATAGAGGTCTGCTGATCTGCCTGCTTTTGCCTTGAAAGTGCTGAGATTAAAAGTGTGTACCACCACTGCCCAGCCAAGTTATTTATATATCTAACTTTATTATATATATAATAAAGTTATTTATATATAATAAAGTTATATATATGTATATATGTGTATTTATATGTGTGTGTATATATGTGTATATATATATATATATATATATATCAAACTAGATGTGGTATTGCTTGCCTTTAATCCCAGTACTCAGGAGGCAGAGGCAGGTGGATCTCTGTAAGTTTGAGATCAGCCTGATCTACATAGTGAGTTCCAGGACAGCCAGGACTGCACAATGAGACCCTGTCTCAACAACAACAAACACTGTAAATAAAAAATGTCACACAACTGCGGAAAGCTCATATGAGCTCACAGAGACTGAAGCAGCAAACACAGGGCTTACACAGGTCTGCGGCAGGTCCCCTGTGTATGGGCTATTGCTTTCAGGTTAGTTGTTTTGTTTTTGTTTGTTCTTCTGAGACAGGGCTTCTCTGTAGCTTTGGAGCCTGTCCTGGAACTTGCTCTGTAGACCAGGCTGGCCTCGAACTCACAAAGATCAGCCTGCCTCTGCCTCCCGAGTGCTGGGGTTAAAGGCATGAGCCCCAGCTAAAGTCTGTTCTTTTCTGATGAGAGACAGAAAGAGAGTGGATCTCGATGTGGGAAGAACTGGGAGGAGCAGAGGGAGGGGAAACTGTAATCAGGATATTTTGTAAAAACTTTTTAAAAATTTTAAAGGATTTTTGTAAAAAAAAAAAAAACCAAAAAAAAAATCAAAACCCAGTGAACATTTATGCAGTTAAAACAGCCATTCTGGAGGCTGGAGAGATCGCTCAGTGGTTAAGAGCACTGGCTGCTCTTCCAGAGGTCCTGAGTTTGATTCCCAGCAACTACATGGTGGCTCACAACCACCTGTAATGAGATCTGGCGCCCTCTTCTGGCGAGTGGGCATACATAGAGGCAGAATGTTGTATACATAATAAATAAATAAATCTTAAAATATATATATTTAAAAAAACAGCCATTCTGAAGCTCTGGAGCATCTTATATGCACTTATCCAAATATGAAAAACGTATGAACAAGTTAGAAACAGAAAAATAATTGACTTTACATCCTCTTTATACATATTCCTCTATTTCGTTGTTATTTTATGAGCGCTTTGCCTACACGTGTATATGTCTGTGAAGAAGACGGCACCAGCTAGAACTGGAGTTATGGATGGTTGTGAGTTACCATGTAGGTCCTGGGAACCGATCCTGGATCCTCTGGAAGAGCAGTGCTCATAACCCCTGAGCTATCTCCTCCTTTTCAGCCCCAAATGCTCTTTAATGAATCCTTCCCGTAGACTTCATGGTGAGATTGTGGTCGCCTCCTGCGGCTAGGCGTCTAGACTCAGAGGAAAGTCAGAGCACAGAGTGAAGGCCCCTTGGCCCAGAACCTGGAACTGACCTGCGGCTTTTCTCCTAAATGGACCCTAGGAGTGGTGGGGTGAACATGGGTACGGAGCCAAATCACCTGGGGAGAAATTGCACCGAGAGCCCTGGCCCAGAGCTGGAGGCTCAGACTTGGTGTGTATGACTGGAGTTTGCATTCCGGGTGACAGTTGTGCGGCTCCTTCAGCAGCCCCAGACCTGATAACACCCTCACCCACCCACCCTCCCTCCCTCCTCACCCTTCACCCCCCAACCCCACTCCAGGCTTCAGCCCGGCTGGTGGAGGACCTAGGCAGAGCTGGGTCTGTGGCTGATGACATCAGAAGAACAGGACCCGAGGTCTCCGCCTCTACCCAGAGCCCTGAATGGGGACGGAGGCAGGGGAATTTTTAGGTGGCAGGAACAGAAACCAGCTGGGGTAGGTTTTGGCAGGAAATGAGATGATGGACGGATGTGCAGAGCTGGCAAAGCTGTAGAACCAGACTAGAAAAGCAAGTTGGGTAGAAGGAAACCTCTCTGTGGAAAAGGAGCAAAGCTCTCCGCAGAACTGGCCCGTTGAGGACTTGCCTGACAGACGAAGTCTCCTGGCTGGGACCGCCAGCAGACGCTGGAGGTCGCTGCTGTCCTGTGATGGGCTCTCCTTTTGATTTCTTGCCTCACTAGTCAGAACCAAAGTCTGAATCTTAGCCATCTCCTGCCTCAGGAGGTGCCTGTTCCTCACCTGATGCAAGGGATGCTGGGAAAGTGAAACAGGCTCTGCGGCCTCTAGAGAGAGCAGAAAATCTACCTTTCCTCAGCATCCTTAGTTCCGGGGATACTGCAGAGGTGGGAGTGCAGGTGGGGCGAGTCTCTCGGCTCTTGTGTTCTTGAAGGAGTGAATTCAGTCAGGAGACATAGAAAGGCTGAGCAGGTACAGGCCCTTGTGGTTAGGTCTCCTGATCTGAGGCCAATCCCCAGGACCCACGTGGCGGGAAGTGAGAACTGACCTCCACAAGCACAATCTCCTGCCCACAATAAATAAATGGATTTTTAAAAGAAGAGGTACACAGTTTAAGCAGAGGTTTACCTCGCAAGGGCATATGCCAAGCTAAGCCAAGCAAGCACATCCTAGTGCAATCTGTGCTCTGGGTTTTAATAAGTTTTATGACTACTTATAAAGCAGGTACAATATTTACAGCATAGGGTGATCCTTTTTCTGCCCCAAATGATGTTGGATCAGATCTCCCCTTTAGGGTATAACCTCCCAGGAGCCCCACAGAAAGGAGCTGGTGTCAAGCTCATGATGTAAATGACATTATTGTGACATCAGGCCACTAAGGATGCAGACCCTTTTCACTGAGCATGTGTGATGTGTGGACTGATGGGGGAGGGGGCCGCTAACCTCAGGACATCTAACCACAAAGGAGCCTTCTGACCTGAAGGAGATCTCTCCCGAGATGCAGCAGCAGCAGCTTTCCAGGGTTATTGCATCCCTTAACTTCTTATCCAAGGCGGTCTACGATGGTCTTCCTTCTCGAAGAGATGGGAGCTCTTTTAGAAGCTTTTCTTGTTCACAGTTCAATCTCTTTTCTTTCTGCTGTTGTTTGTTTGAGAAAGGGTTTCTCTGTGTGATCCTGGCTGTTCTGGAACTCCGTAGACCAGGCTGGCCTTGAACTCAGAGGTTGCCTGCCTCTGCCTCCCGAGTGCTGGGATTGATTAAGGGCACGGTAGCGCATGCAGGTGGCACACGCAGGTGGCGCCTAGTCAGTCTGTTGTAATTGGACTCACTGGAAGAATCTGAAAAGGGGACAGGGCTCTGAGACTGTTTCCCTGAGGCAGGCCTGGGCCCACGAGCAGCTCAGAGCCTGTGGAAACTGTGTTGTTTTTCCGCTAGAGCCTCTTCCCAAGTCTTTGCTCCTATCTGGTCAGTGTGGCTAGCTCAGCGTCGGCAGCAAACAGTTTCTCTCTCATCACCAGTGTTCCTGGCCTCCCTCATTGTCTGAATGATAACCTGACTTTTAACCTAATATTTGTGTTTAACACAAATGGATGGGAGGAGACTCCTTAGAGGTGAGACCATGGGAAGCAGATGATGCCAGAGTCCCACCCTGGGGCAGTGCTGTGCGTGGCCTCTGCATTCTAGGTGGCACTCTTCTTGTCCCTGTTTTCAAATAAAAATATTTGTTTTCTCTAGATGAACAGGAAAAAAAATATTTGCTTTGATTGTTTTATGTATGTATGTATATATAGTGTTCTGCCTGCATATATGCTTGCAGGCCAGAAGAGGGCACCAGATCTCATTATTGATGGTTGTCAGCCACCATGTGGTTGCTGGGAATTGAACTCTGGACCTTAGGAAGAACAGGCAGTGCTCTTAACCTCTGAGCCATCTCTCCAGCCCTGCTTTGATTGTTTTCAAAATATTTATTTTCATTTTCATGTGCATGTATGTATGTGTACCATTGTGTGCTTGGTAACCATGGAGGCCAGAAGAGGGCCTTAGATCACCTGAATCCCCTATAGTGACAGACAGTTGTGAGCTGCCCTGTGGGTGCTGGGAATCAAACCCAGTTCTCTGGAAGAGCAGCCAGTGCTCTTAGCCACTGAACCATCGCTCCAATTCTTGCTTTCCCCCCCTCCTCCAAGATAAGATTCAGATTTCAGCCAGGCAGTGGTGGTGCACACCTTTAATCCCAGCACTGGGAGGTAGAGGCAGGTGGATTTCTGTGAGTTTGAGGCCAGCCTGGTCTAAAAAGTGAGTTCTAGCACAGCTAGTGCTATTACACAGAGAAACCCTATCTTAAAGAAAATAAACAAAGATTCCAGATTTGAGCCTAGGTGTTCCCTTCCCTGTAGAGTGTTGGTATTCTAGGCTCTGGACCTTCAGGGGTTCTTTTTGTTTTTGTTTTCTTTAGTACATTTGTATGTTTTCTGTGTCTATATTTCTCTGTCTGTCTCTGTGTGTATGTATATGTGTCTGTGTGTGTAAATATTAGGGAATGGACTCCAGAGCCTGAGACATATTAATCAAATATTCTACACACGAATATCCCCAGCCCTATATCTGGTACATTCTTAAGTCACATTTGTGTTTATAAGTGGTTTCTTTGTGTGTTTTGGGAAGTCTCCCTGGGTGTCAGGCAGAAAGTCCAGAATGGAATGAGATGAAGGACCTGGGGCTATCCCAGCTGTAGCTGGGAAATAAGGGCTAGCTCAGGCATCCAGGTATCCAGTGCTAGTCTGGGGCCTGAATTTGAGTCCCAGTACCAACAACAGCAAATCCAAGAGGTAGAAACTTCATGGTTTCTTTTTTTTTTGGGGGGGGGGGTGTTGAGACAAGGTTTCTCTGTAGCTTTGGAGCCTGTCCTGGAACTAGCTCTTCTAGACCAAGCTGGCCTTGAACTCACAGAGATCTGCCTTCGTCTGCCTCCCGAGTGCTAGGATTAAAGGCGTGTGCCACCACCGCCCAGCTTCAAACTTCATGGTTTTATGACTTTGGCTTTGACAGCATTTCCTTGGCTACTCTGAGAGAGAGAGAGAGAGAGAGAGAGAGAGAGAGAGAGAGAGAGAGAGAGAGAAGAAAGAGAGTCAGGCTTCAAGCAGGAAGGATGATCTGCCTGCCTCAGTGGTTTGGAGAGGGAGTGGGCGTGGTTTGTCTCTTAAAAGGATAGGACAGATCTTTACAGCTACAACAGGAAGAGCACAGCTGCCAAACAGGAAATAAACAAAAGGGGTGAGGTCTAAATCAAAAACTTCTGTGGGCTTCCTGGGTGGTGGTGGTATACCCCTTTAATCCCAGCACTCAGGAGGCAGAGGCAGACGGATCTCTGTGAGTTCAAGGTCAGCCTGGTCTACAGAGTGAGTTCCAGGATAGCAAGGTCTACACAGAGAAACCCTGTCTCAAAAAACCAAAGCCAAACTTTCTGTGCACTAAGGTGTGTTGTCAATGCGTCAGCTGAGGAGAGAAGCTGTCCACAGAGTAGTGCTAATCCCTCCAGGTGGGAATAAGACCAGTACCAC
The DNA here is from genome assembly GCA_004026605.1 of Ondatra zibethicus. Lineage (NCBI taxonomy): Eukaryota > Metazoa > Chordata > Mammalia > Rodentia > Cricetidae > Ondatra > Ondatra zibethicus. Next base: position 105,447 of record PVIU01005791.1, read on the forward strand.
AACTTTTGAGCCAACTTTGAAGCAAGCTTTATTGAATATTGGCCGGGACAATGGATATTGGCCATGCTCGTACCTGGGACTCCAGAGAATGACAGTGAAATACGTTAGTTAGCATGTAAAGGCAACACCTGAAAGACCCCCGGAGAGGGGAGACTCTCACTCAAGTCTAATATTGTGCTCTTCTTGCGTCCTCGCTGCCAACTGTCGGCTTTTGCGCTGGCTGTTCTTTCTGTTAGCTAGCTTTTATTATTTGGCTCAGGGAATCTTTCTTGTCTTGCAGAGGAGGGATGTTCTATGAATCATAAGGATCTCAGCAGTATCCACTTCCTGCTGGATGCCCGTGAGACATTCCCTCCTCGCCTGGTTGCCACAACCAAAACCATCTCCAGATGTTGGAAACTGTCCCCAAGGTTGGAGCACGGAGTCACCACTGACAAAACATCATGGCCCCCAAAGCATCTCTTTGGAGCTTCTCCATGGCGTGTCCTGCCTGCCACGTCTCCAGACAGATGTCAGCCTGTGGGTTAGGCTCCCATGACAGCTTATTTAGCCCGGCATCTGGTCCCACATTGGAACTGCCCCTCCCCTTGGGGTTTCTCTTCTCTAGCAACTGTTGGCATCTGAAACGCTACAGGGTTTACTCATTTATCACCATGTGTCATTTCCTGCTAATTTTTAAAAATAAAGGTATTTTTATTTATTTTTAATGTCTTTGGATTTATTTTGTGCACTTATGCCTGTGCACTACGTGTGTGCCTTGTGCTTATGGGGGTTAGAAGAGGGCACTGGATCCCCTGGAACTGGAGTTATGACCAGTTGTGAGTAGACAGGCTGGGAATTGAACCAGGGTCCTCTGCAAGAACCACAAGTGCTCTTAACTGCTGAGCCCATCTCTCCAACCCCATGCTTTATTTTATTTTATATGTATGGGTGTTTTTTCTGTACATATCTGTGCATGTGTGTGCAGTGCCATCAGAGGACAGAGCTCCAGCTCCAAACTGATTCCAGGTCCCCTGGAAGAGCAGACAGTGCTCTTAATCACTGAGTATCTCTCCAGCCCTCATTTGCCATTAAAACATAAGGCCTTCAAGATCTGAAAGCCTAGTAGCTTTACTTACTGATGTAGCCCAATGTCAAGAACTGCACCCAGCATGTAGTAACATAAAAACCAATAGTTCGATTGTGTGGTGGTGGCACACACCTTTAATCCCAGCACTCAGGAGACAAAGGCAGGCAGATCTGTGAGTTTGAAACCAGCCTAGTCTACAGAGTGAGTTCCAGGACAGCCAGGGCTACACAGAGAAACCCTGTCTTGAAAAATCAAATGAAACAAAACAAAAAACCCAATACTTCAGAACAACTTAATGGACTTCCTAAAGGAGGACCTCGGTGAGCTTGGCACATGTTTTCTCTCCTTCTTTCTTTCTGTTCTTGTACCAGACTTTTTCTTTTGGGCCACCAACCAGCTCCCAAGTCATGACACAGAGACTTATCATTAGCTCTGAATGCTTGGCCTAGCTCCAGCACATTTCTGGCTAGCTTTTTAACTTAAATTAGCCTGTTTCTCATTACCTACCTTTCACACCAGGGCTATTACCTGTCTTATTTCTGTATATCTCCCTTTCACTGCTCCTCTGGCTGGCTGACTGGTGTCTGCCTCACTTCCTGCCCCGGGCATATCCCTCACTCTCCTCTCATTCTTTTCTCTCTCAAGCCTAGAGCAAGTACCCAGGTGTGGTGGTGCAGACCTGTAGCTCCAAGAACAGGAAGGCTGAGGCAAGAGGATTGTGAGCTTGAGTCCAACCCGGGCTACATAATGAAAACTAGTCCAAATAAACAAGGGTTTTTTTTGTTTGTTTTTTGAGACAGAGTTTCTCTGTGTCACCTTGGAACCTGTCCTGGAACTCGTCCTGCAGACCATGCTGGCCACAAACTCACAGAGATCCGCCTGCCTCTGCCTCCCAAGTACTGGGATTAAAGGCGTGCGCCACCACCACTGGGCATCAAACAAGTGCTTTTTAAATACATGTGAATAAGCAAGGCCCTTGAGGACCAGAAAGGTCACTATGTCCCCATCAGTTGGTAAAGTGACAGACCAATACAAATAGTTTATAGGATCAGGGCTGGGACTTCTCCTGCTTGTATCTAATTATTCATATTCTTCTCCATTCCAAGTCAGGGTTACAGACATTTAAACCCATGGGTAAACAAAACAAAACAAAACAAAACAAAACAAAACAAAACAGAATAATGGGATATTGCATTACAATTAGGTGACAGGCAGGAAGTCAAGCACTCGGGAGGCAGAGGCAGGCAGATCTCTGTGAGTTCGAGACCAACCTGGTCTACAGAGCTAGTTCCAGGACAGGCTCCAAAGCCACAGAGAAACCCTGTCTCGAAAAAAAAAGAAAAAAGAAAATAAAAAACAACAACAAAAAAAAGAAACAAAAGAAAGAGAGAGAGAGAAAGTAGAGAGAGGAGAGAGAGAGAGAGAGAAAGCAGAGAGAGGAAAGTGGAGAGAGAGAGAGAGAGAGAGAGAGAGAGAGAGAGAGAGAGGAGGGGGTGATATTAAAAAAAACTTCAACAACAACAACAAAAAAATGGGTGGTGGTGGCATATAGTTTAATCCCAGCAGTTGGAAGGCAGAGACAGGTGGATCTCTGTGAGTTTGAGGCCAGCCTGGTCTACAGAGTGAGTAGAGGGTCTACATGTGCTTTGTGAACTTTCAGTGACAGGACAGGGCAAGGGACCTGGTGAGGGCCATGCCAAAATGGTGTCAACTCAATCGTCATCTTCTGTTTCTCCCGCTGCAAGTGGCGTTCTTATGCTTTGTAAATTCTGATTTTTCAGAATTTCCAAGCTGCAGAGGTGCATAAACTTATGTGGCTTAAAGGGCTGGAGAGATGGCTCAGCAGTCAAGAGTGCTTGTTGGTCTTGCTGAGGGCTGGGCTTGGATTCCAGCACCAGCAAGGCAGGGCACAAACCTGTAACACCAACTGGAGGGGACATGACGCCCTCTTCTGGCCCCTACTGGCACTGCATATTTGTGGTGTGTGTACATACAAGCAGGCTAAACACTATAAACATTATAAATAAATAAATCTGGGCTGGAGAGATGGTTCAGAGGTTAAGAGGACTGCCTGTTCTTCCAGAGGTCCTGAGTTCAATTCCCAGCAACCACATGGTGGCTCACAACCATCTGTAAGGAGATTGGCCTGCAGGCACTCATACAGACAGAACACTGTATACATAATAAAAATAAATAAATAAACAAATAAATGTAAAATGAAAGGTTTCTTCTTGTGTCTGTCATGAAGTTCAAAGTGAGATACTCTAAGCATCCGAATCAGGCTTGCCCCTGTGGACCCCAGAACAGTGAGGGATGGAGTGGGAGAGGGAACCGCTTGTCTCATTTCTGAAGTTGAAACACACGCCTAATGGTTCATCTGAAAGGATGATTGCTTTACTTTTTGGTAATTAAGGGTTAACTGAGGAAGGATGGCCCCTGTGGAATGTGGCCCCTGGGCGAATAAGAAGGGAAAAGAGGCCAGACATAACACAGTCTTTTCATACCAGCACTCAGGAGGCAGAGGTAGGTGGATGTCTCTGAGTTTTGAGGATAGCGTGGACTACATGCTATCAACTTCTAGGACAGCCAAGCTACATAATAAGCCCTATTCAGAAGGAGGAGGAGGAGGAGGAGGAGGAG